>UYYA01005607.1:0-15199 GCA_900624975.1 Angiostrongylus costaricensis | reverse complement strand
AACCCCGCTGACGGGTGATTGCTGTGGCAAAAAGATCGATAGAAATAGCTGAGAGACGTGCGAAACAAAGGACCCGCATGGTGTGGTGGTGAACGCGTTACTCCCCGGAAAGGATAATAGCGCGTTCGTTCCCCACCATAGACACCTACGGTCCAGAGTTTTGCAAATATCTCAGCAACGTTGTGGTTGTATTTCGCTTAGTAACCTGCCATGAAAATTATAGAAGGCAGAAAACAAAACGTTAAAGATTGGAACACAGATGGACATCTATGTTTCTATCTTTGTGTGCTTCCTTTATGTTGCTATCATTTTTTTCCATTATAAGGCTTTTAATGGTCGTTTAATAGTGTTCTTGAAAGAACGTTTTACTCATATTATGTTATTTGAAAGTGATTCGTCGGTTTTCGTAGAATATTCTTCAAAATTCTATTCAGAAGTGAATTAATTGCAGCATTATCAAAATTGGGTTTGATTCGACCACTGGACATAAAAGGTCTCCCAGTTTCGATAGATATATGCGGTGGTTCGCTGTATTCCGTAAACCTTTGGTGAATCTTCGGTAATATACGCAATTTGGCGACGACGTAATGGGTTCGGTTGTAAAAGGGTGCGGATTGCGTAATTCCTCGCCGTTCTTGTTTTCAATGCGAATGGGGATCGTCTTCATCTGAGGAACCAGATGTCCTCCACTATCATCTATACTGGGTCGATTGTTAGCTCGATCACACTCTTCGGGCTTACAAAGGCTTCCATCCATCTGGGAGAGACAAATCGTCTAGAAGTGGCGGACTTATCTGGAAGGATAAAAATAATGTCCTGATGCATCAATGGACTACTGCAAGTCATTCTATAAACTCAATATGCACTCAATCACCTCTTTGTGATGTTGAATTCATAGTGAACCCTTCAGTCATTGGTCAATGCTGAGCGCTTTCATTTTTTAATCTTTATCATCTGTACACTCACCGGTCATCACCACTGCAGTACCACTTCTATCACTTATGAGTTCTACCATAGATCATGACCTCTCCACTATCATTTCTATCACTGACACATCATACCGTCTGTTTGTTGTTGAATAACTGAAGTAGGCGCCAGGCCAACTCTCTGTTTGTCTAGTATTTGTGTGGGTGGCATGCTACAGTAACCTACAAAGGGTCTGACACCCACGAAGATAGTCGTTTTCTATTCAGTTCTTTTCGCGAAGTATTCGCCTCACCATTCCAGTATGTAACTGTTCTGAATACATGGCTGCTCATTTTGGAGGAAAAATCGTTGTCAACAAGGGTCTCGGCTGGCACATATGCCCACGGAAAGGGTAATCGTGAGTTCGAAATCCACCTGAGGTTTCGAGTTTTGCTCATATCTCAGCACCCTTCACTATTGTTGATAACGGGAATTCTCGACGAATCATTAAGTTAGCTCTGAACTAAACTGGCACAATTACAAGTCAGTAGTGGTCATTAACTGACGTACATAATTGCTTTTATATAACTATGAATTCACGAATGGGCGTACGCGTGCTATCCCATATAAATGCGATTTAACAGGAAACGTTTCTAAGCCTATCAAAGTATCAAAGCCTTTCGAACGATGCTGAGAATAAAGTCGCCGTGGTCGAATTTTCAGAGGATAACTCGACAATTGTAAACTTGGAAAGAAATGATTTTCGCAACATGTGTAAATGGCCACCATTTTTTCTAAAATCGAAGTGCTGCTTCAAAACATCTCGCTTTTGTCAGTGATCCCACATTTGACGTCGCTGAGATAAATCAAGCATTATCATTGTCTATTCACTTCCACATTATTAAATTCAGTTTCATAACTGTACGCCTAATTCCCGATTAGTTTTTGAGTTTCGTTGGGAACGTAGCACAGCTCATATTGAACATTTTTCTATTGTTTTATATTCTACTGCAAAAGCGCTATTTTTTTGACAATTTTTAAACTGTTCAGTTGTTTTCCGACGGCGAGACACCGTCGCCTACGATCCCACTGGCGCCACTGAAGGTGAAGACGACGTTGGTGTCGGCGTCAAAACTGAAACGTGCCACGGCAGCATCGCACGTGAACAGCGAGTCGAAGACAAAGACCCGTTCCAAGAAAGCTGGAAAACTGTCAAGCGGACGTAATAACGATCGTAAGGTAGGTAAAGAGCGGTTATCTGCACCCTTTCCAGGCGGCGTTTATACGCTTTTGAACGTTTTTAACATTTCAGCGCTACGCTAATGTGAATTCGAAATCCTAGACGTTTTTCATTTTTTTTTCAAAAATAGAATCCATGAAGGTTTCCATGGTGTTTTTCCTTCCAACAAATGGCAGGTCATTGAAGTCTACGAACTCAGCGTATCTTTACCGCTACATTATTTCAAAGAACATTTGAAGAGCACTCATACCATTATGCCACTGTCTCATAATTGGCGCATGGCCGTTAAATATTTGGCGTTGTAGAGTACTTGAGGGAATATCGATGGGTTTTTCACAATCTTTTTTGTAAATAAAAATAGGTGACCTTCTGTCTCTCTGGAAACCCATGTTAAGCTTATGTGTCTCGTCAACTTAATGTGCTTAACTCTCCATCATTTTGTTAATTCTGTTCAGGTCAACAACATCGACTGAGCTTTTCACCACCGTCTACCAAAAATGTCGCAGCTAGTGTTCTTGTCGTTTTTGTCGTTTCTACTTCATCTACGTCCTAACTAAAATAGTATGTGGTGTATTTGTACAATTGTATTTTCATTCTATTAGTTTTTTTAGTCGTTTTCTTTTCATATATCTCTAAGTATTTTCTCGGTAGGGTTATGTATTTATCATAATGTCATTAGTATCTCTCATAGTGGGATTTCTAGCATTCAGCATGCAGTATAACAAAATCTTATATGTCCTTAGCAAATAGTGAATAACTCAAAAAAAAATCTAAAAAACTATCACAAAGTCAACAGTAAAAGGGGCTAAACCGTATCCGCCCTCAAGCACTGCGTGGTGCAGCGCGATCCGGACGATTTCGTCCGTGGAGTGGACGAGTTATCGCTGTTTCAGCGGTAGTTTCCGTTCACAAATTTGTACATATATTTTCATGTAGATAGTCAGGCGATGACGATTCTTTGGCATCTATATGCTGATGAATTGGATTCGTCACACCTTTGTCATGCACTTAGCCTCGTCACACACCGCTGCCTATAACACATCGTTTTCTGTACTTCATTAGTCCTTAGCTTTACCTCGTCATTGATTGGTTTTAGCCGCCGGGCGGCTCATATTCTCCATCGAGCACGTTTCCATCTCTCTTAGTCACTTCCTTTTTGAATTTTTTTCAATTATCAAATGAAATACCATCCATCAATTATGTAAAGCCGTCCCCTCTCATTTTTTTTCGTCGAAGAAAATAAACATTTCTCGTTGTATCACAAAAAAGTTGTATGAAGAGGAAATTCTTGGAGAATCATTTTAACATAACAGACGAGCGGCGTTTAATGGTCCTGTCGTTTAGGACGGGGCTTGATTTTCAGCCGTTGCGGACACGCTCGTTTTTCGGCGATAGACGGTAGTTCTTGGTTAATTAGAGGACTTGAGGAGTTGTAAACATGACAGAATCACAGGAGAGACTTTGTTCTACAGTTCTACAGGTGTGAATAGTGTGTATGATACTATTTACTATATGTTACTATTGTCCATCACACGAACGCATTGCTGTCAGCATTTGGAACAGTTTTCCAACTCATGCGGTGTCTGTTTCGCTATTTTTTGTACTGGCGCATTCAATACAATAAGCCTGACTCATCAAAGCGATTTAAAAAGATTAACAGTTAATTTTTAAAACCTCAATTATGCTGAGATATTCCCAAGACCGACTTTCTATTAACCTCGGCATTGATTGATAATTCGATGTTTAGAATTGCTACATGTGCCAGCAGAATATTTCCGACTTGTAAAAGAAATCTTGTCACTAAGACAAAAAATTGTCTTATCTAGACAAACGATACTCTTTCTCCGCTGCTGCCTGAAACACCGAGTCGTGCCGAACTTCCGAACTTCATCAAACGAAAACGACTACAAGATGTATTCGACCTACCGAGGAACAGCCAACTGGTACTGGACATCGAAACGCGACTACTACGCGCCTCTCTTCGATGCAAACAGGACACCATGTACGTGCAATTGAAGAAGTGCAAGTCGAAGGAATCTTATTGTGTTCAGTATTTGGAGGATTCCCTTTGGAGGAAAATAGTGGGCTCTGAAGTATAGGTGAAACCGCCGGAACGTCAGCTATTGTATCCTAATAAATTCTATAATAACAACGTCTTGTATCCTTATTGAAGAAAAACATTGGTTTATGCTGAGATATTTGCAAAACTCCGGACTGCAGGTGTCTGCGGTGGGGAACGAACGCGCTATTACCCTTCCGGGGGATAAAGCGCTCACCACCACACCATACGGATTCTTCGTTTCGTCTGTCTCTCAGTTAATTGTTAGTCAAAATATCGGACAATGAAATTATCTGGAAGAAAAAAGTTTTTTGTAAACCATTAAGTGTCAAGAATGGCTATTTTGATCCAACCCATTTTCTTAGCCACCACGTTTTCTGTTATCAGTTAAATGGCGATTGCTTTTATTTCACGATGACATACGATCTTACGTCGTCGAATAGGTGCATTCATGGAAAAGACGACTATCTATACTATGGAACTGGAATCCATTTCATCGTTCCTCTTTGATCTGAAGAACTTTTTGCTTTAAAGGATTACCTATTCAAGATTTCCGTTGATTACAAGTTCTAATAACCGACTTTTCATAGAGATTGATTGAATTTCGAAGAAAAAGAAGAAGAGGAAGCTGGAAACTAATTTGAAAACAGTGTTTTAAGATGTGTTTATAATGTTTAACTTACACGACGCTGATAAAGTTGTTTGTGCGACTAACGCTTCGACGGTTGGATTACCCGTTGAAAACAAATTATTATCAACGGATAACAATATCAACAACAACCACCCTGCATAAAAGAGCATTGAAGGATGAGTGTGCTTCATTAAACAGAGACGCTCCACTGAGGAAAATCCGGCTCGGTGCGCGACGAAGACGCCACCACGAGAACATGACCCACTGTGGACCATCGACTCGGATCATCGGCTCTGATGAGGACGAAGATGTCGAAATGTTAGCCGAATAAGAATCTTTATCAACGTTGTGTAAGCTCAACATTATAAACACATGTTGATTATTTTACTAACGAGGTTAAATCACGGTCGGTTTCAAAACAACATTTTAACTTTTTATTTGCTGCCTACTCTTTTTTCATGGCAGGTTACTATGTGATATACAACCACTAGGATGCTGAGATATGAGCAAAACTCGGAACGTCAGTCGTGTCCACGATTACCCATACCGGGGGACGAAGTGCTATCCTTCACACTAATCAATCAAGACCCTTGCTTTATCTTTCCCTCAGCCATGTTTTTATTCTATCGCTGCTACCCGTAATCCATCCGTCAGCGGGAACGATCTGGAGAGTACAAATCAGCAATGAACCGAGATAAGGTTAACGCAGCGAGTTCAAAGCCGGCCTGTGGTTCCGAGTTTTGCTGACACCTCAGCATCCTTGTTATTGTAATTCGAAAGCATTTGAAAACTAGGAACGAGATTAAGGTTCCGTTTGTCGGGAATCCATCACGATCACGCTTCTTCACGTGCCCTTGAATTTCTGTTAAGTTGCTCACACATTTGATTAGTTAGCTAATAGACGTCTTGTACAGTTTATTTCATTTTTTTTCGCCCAGAAAACTTGTTTATGTATTCTTTCCATCTTGCAAGATACACGAGCGACAATGATTTGCAGAGATAAAAGAAGAAACTTGAAGTGCCTTTACAGATAGTTTCGGGAAAACTTCAGAAATCGATGAACAAATCGATTTTTCCGTAATGCAACACATTTAATTCTACCGTAATGAAAAGTAAAACGTAGGTAATGTTGCTGCCCTTTAGCTGCTCACGATTAAATGCTTACCACGACTTTATTGCTCAATTTACCATCTTTTTCCATATCAGAACACTAATGGAACGGCATTAAATAACCTACGACGTAAAAGACTGTGCATTAACATCTTACCTAGTGAAAGCGGTTGATATTTTAATGGCGAGCGCTCTAAGTAGATATTTTTTCAGAATTTAAAAGGTAAAATATAAAGGGCCAACCACATCTTAGCAATGTAGTGGTGATTGGCTGCATGGATTTCATTTGCACTGACCTCCGATGTATCAAGTCAGTGGTTCTGTCCTTACCAAAACGCCTGCTACCAATTTTCCGACCAGAGGGATAGATGGGTTTGCGATCTCTGAGCGTTGGCTCGAAATAACTACTGCGACAGCATGGTAAATGACTTCTAAACCGCGCTGCACGCATCTTGTTAGAAATTTCTGCCTCCAAATTTTGCATTTTATGATTGCCCAAAGTTTTCTCCTGGTACCACGGGTCACTTACGTAGGGATCATCTGCCGGTTAATCACGAGGCAATGTGGAGCGCCTTCAGGTTGCGGATGCGTTTCTGTTGCGTCGATTTGGTACATACTTTCTGTATTTACGATGCGTATTTATGCACGCGCGTGTGGGTGCGTTCTGGTTTATGCGGATTGTATTCTATGAGTCAATTCGGCCAAAAACCTGCAATCAAGTGACAGGAAAGTATATGGGAGGTGGTTAGGAGTCGCCTCCAACAAATAAGCTCGCCATCCACTCTGGGAGAAACTGGCAGGCAACTCAGGCTAAACGTATACCCAGCCCCAACATTCACAGCTCAGTAAGCTATGGGTGGGTATGAAACGCTAAACAGAGTAATACAAACGGGCCCCATTCCTCTGACCCAGAACGAGTTCCAGATACGGCAGTATTGGGCAGAACGAGTGTGGAGACACTGCTAGATGATCTGTATCTACATTGCATTCCCATTTACATCTGAGTCCTCGATGGAGGACGTGATCATTCAGGCTTAAACGATAAAGTAACGTCAATTATCCAACGGCGCCTATGACACCGGAGAAGAACTGTTCACCGGAACATACGACTGTAGATTAGTCGGAGGCGTCGGCGCTCTCATCAACACTTGTCTAGTCATGAACGACGACCCATTCGAACAACTAACAACCCGAATCGGACGTTTACGGTTGTAGGGATTTGGAACAATTCCTGTTTTGACAACGTCTACGCATCTATATGATACTATGCAAGCGATGAACAAGGTGAAATCGAAGCGTTCCGTGTGGACTTGGAGAAGTTCTACAAAGAAGACCACACATTCTTTAAAGTCATCATTGAAAATTTTAAGGCTAAGATTGGACCCAGAAGAACGTCACGTTGAGACACGTGGATTATAATGGAACGAGTGGGGTGCGCTGCCGTCTGAATTTATCGTGACGACCAAGACCATCCATGGTAACTCGCAATTCCAAAAGTCACACTCTCAAGGCTGGACATAGGAGTCCCGCAGTGGAAGGTACCATTACGAAATAGACACATCATAGCAAATCGAAAGCTTTGCCTAACCGATGTCGCTGTTCTCCCAAAATTTTACACGGGATCAGATTATCGTCTCCTTTGTGCAAGATTCCGTTTCTTACAGAAAGGAGAAAAAGCCGCTAAATTCAAGAAACGAGGCCAGAAACTTTTGAGAAGAAGCCGTTTTTGATAACATCGACGAGGAACACTATCAGCTCGTTCATCATCACGCTAGCGCTATGAAACCTGAGACTTCGTAAGTCGACAAGAGATGTCTGTTCCCAGAAACACTCGAGCTGATACGCCAGCGTGGAATCGCACGAGCCATAAACAGCCGCTAATTCACGTCCGAATTTGCAAAACAATGCAAACAGGCGATAAAGGAAGATCTCAAAGATTGAAGAGTAGCAGGTGTGCTCGAAGCTGTAGAAGCTGAGAGGATGCGTAAGTCGCATCGAACCTTCGCAAATTGCAAAACCAATTTGGTTGCACTCGATGCCCAGGCGGAACAGTTACAGCCTCCAGAAAGGCAATGGTGAAAATCATTAACGATTACTACTGGGACCCCGTCAATAGCCATGTCTTCCTGCGCTCATACGAAATGAACGAGGATGGATATGTCGTTCCAACGGTTCTCCCTTCCAAAGTCCGACGTCCCGTTGTGAAGGATCGATCAACACCAGGCCTAAACAGGATAGAAACCGAACACCTGCGGAAAATTCAGCTTGTCCTTATGAACAAACTGGCTGGGCTCCTCGCACGTTACCTGTCAAAATTCAGGGTTCATGATCAATAGGAGACAGAAAAGACCGTGTTGTTGTAGAAAAGTAATCGCTATCTGTCGCCTATAAACTCTTCACTTGACTTATCTTTAACAGGACTGAGGAAGCTCAGAAGGAAAGACAGCCATGTGAGTAAGTAGAGTTTTGGAAAGGATTCAAGGAAAAGCGGAAGAAAAAAACGATAGACAAACAAAATAACAAGACACTTCGGAGTGCCGTGAGTGTACAACAGGCCGCATTACCCACTTTCATCGATTTAAGGAAAGCCTTTGACTCAGCTGATACACAAGCAGTCATGGAAGCGCTGGACAGCCAGGGCGTCACTACTCAGTATATAAAAATTCTTCGCGAGCTATGTAAAAATTTCATAGCTACAACATTTTCGTTCTATAACGATATTATCATCGCTGTAAAAAGAGGGATTAGGGAAGGCCATACCATCTCGCCAAAATTATTTACCGCCACCCTCGAGAATGTCATGCGAACATTGGAATGGAATAAGATGGGAGTGAAAATCGATGGTTGCCAATCACACCACCTTCGCTTTGCTCATGACATCGTTCTTATACCAAACACCATGCATTAGCCAGGCTGAACAAATGCTAGCCGAGTTTGACAAAGTTTGTGGAAAGGTTGATCTTTGACTTAAATTCACAAGAATTTCATGAAGAACGGATTGGTTTCGTATGCCCTATTCATGTTCAATCAGCAGAATGAATGTCTCAGAAGGCTCCAGCTACGTTTATTTATGCGGGAAGTGGATATGATGAGCGAATTAGGCCCAGAGTGGTGCAGGAGGAGGCTAGAGGCGTGCAGAGTTTTCATGAGCCTCGAAGATGTAGTGAGGACAAAAAATGACGCCGGACTCCATGCTCACCTTTTCAACTCCATAGTTCTACCAACCTTAAATGTGCATCAGGAGCCTGATCGCTACATAAACATAATGGAAGATCTTACTTATTTGATACTTGATCCTTGAACTGCCCGTCCTCACTGGTTGTGCGGGCCCTAGCATAATCAACATTTTTCGGAGATTTTCTGGTTAAGCCATTGTGGTTCCCTGGAATCCCGAGGTCAGCCTGGCCAAAGTTTGCTCCAGGTCTTCACTACGACAAGCAGTCGCAGCCCTTGTGGATCAGAGGGAGATTCACCACCATGCCACTTTGATACCAGGACGGTGTCGGATCCTGGTATTGGTTTACTCCTAGCTAGGTTTCCTGATGGAAACGCCGGACTCCTTCTTAGCTGCGGAGACCCTGTCGGGGGACGAATCCCTCCGCTGTATATCGCACTCCGGCACCCAGGAACACCTCCCAGCCACGATGAGGCTGTAAACCGTTGGGAGGACAAAAGAGAACTAGTCCGAAGAAATGTCGTCGGGAATTGTGTGAGTCGTGTTCCGCTGTCAACCCTGATGAACGAAGGGGGAATCCCTAAAACTTCCCAACGTGATGTGGAATTGAACCGTTGGCAGGACTGACAGATCGCTTAGCATAATAGAACGTAAATTCGAAAAGACTTTGCTCGGAGTATTTCCTATCATGCAAATAACAGAGGAGATCACCTATATCACCTGTAGTCCCGTTGATCGCTGCGTAACTCGAGCGGGCGCCAATAAATCTTCCGTTTTTCCCCGTCGTGTGCTAGAGTAGCCCAGTTGGTTCTGCTCGCTCTAGCGACTCGTCGAGCATCATATCTTTCTTCTAGGATCTTCGTGAAGAACTCTGACCATCGCGTCGGTGGTCTTCCTGCAGTACGTTTGACATCCCGAGGAATCCATTCACTAACGGTTCTTGTCCATCGGTTGTCATTCATACGCATTACGTGTACGACAACGACGACGACGACGACAACGACAACAACAACAACGGGCAACGAAGACTATACCAACCGCCCATCAGCTTAATAAAATCGGTTCATAAAATTCATTAATTGCTAGGATGAGGTGATTTAATGCATATCTGGCTTTTATAATCACTCGCGGTGGGTTACCGATGTACCCAGCCAGTTCCTGGCTTCCTGCAGTGCGTTTAACATTCCGAGGAATCCTGTCACTAACGACTCCTTTCCATCGGTTGTCGTTCGTACGCATTACGTGTCCGATCCACCTTATTTTCGACTGTTTGGCGTACAGAAAGGCATCTTTCATTTTTGATCGTTGACGGAAATCGGAGCTTCGGATCCCATCCCTTACTTGTGTGGAACGAAATGCTCCTACCATTGTCCTTTCGACTACCCATTCGATAACGCTGAGTGACCTTTCATCCTGCTTACGCAGCGACCACGTTTCTGACGCATGCGTTAGGGCAGAAAGTACCGTCGAGTCGAAAAGGTGGGCACGGAGTCAGGTGTTCTTTGTCTTCTTCACTACATCTTCGATACCCTTGAAGGCTCTCTAAGTCGCTCGTTTTCTTCTGCTCAGCTCTGGAGCTAGGTCGTTCATCATATTGACTTCCCGACCTAGATAGACATAAGTGGAGAACTCTGAGATATTCGTTCCGTCGAGCGTGAATGGTGCATACGAAACCAATCCGATCCTCATGAACATCGTTTCTATGGGATTTAGTCGAACACCAATCTTTCCACAGGCTTTATCAGAGCCGTCAAGCATACGTTCCGCTTGGCTAATCTTTGGTGTTATAAGGACGATGTCATCAAAGCGAAGATGATGTAACTGCCGGCCATCGATTTTCACTCCTGTATTGTCCCATTCCAGTGTTCGCATGACGTTCTGGAGGGTGGCGGTAAATAATTTTGGCGAGATGGTATCGCCTTGCCTAACTCCTTTTTTGACGTCAATGTTACTACCGTTGTAGAATGGTGTTACCTTGGTTGTACAGTTTTTCTACAGCTCACGAAGAATCTCTATGTACTGAGTGGGGACTCCATGACTATCATTGTCTTCCATGACTGTTTCTATCTCAACTGAGTCAAAGACCTTTTTTAAATCGATGAAAGTGAGACAGAGCGGTCTTTTGTACTCTCGCGATACTTCAATGAGCGTTGTTATCGTTTGGATGTGGTCCATCGTACTAAATCCTTTCCTGCTTGCTCACATGGGTGTCCTTCGTCCATTGTTCTGTTTATCCTATTTAGGATAACTCGAATGAAAAGTTTGTAGACGACAGAGAGCAAGCAGATTGGGCGATAGTTGCCGATGTCGTGTACGTCACTCTTTTTGAACAACAACACGGTCATGCTGGTCTTCCACCGAGCAGAGACATTGCATTCAGACAGGTAACGTGTGAAGAGCCGAGCCAGTGTGTTTACGAGGACTGGCGGATGGGATGGTTGTTCAGGTGTTCTGATCATATCCTGTCCGGACCTGGTGCTGTTGGATTTTTCACCGACGAAATGGCACGTCGGATTTCGGAAAGGTGAACCGATGGTACAACATAACCATCTTCCTTTATTTCATATAACGGAAGGTGGGCGTGGCTATTCAATAGATCTGGGTAGTATTCGTGAATGATTTTCTCCACTGCCTTTATGGACGCTGTAACTGTTCCATCTGTGCGTCGGAGTGCAATCATCTTGGTCTTGTAATTGACGAAGCTTCGGTGGGCTTTGTGAATGCTTTTTCCAGCCTCTGCAGCTTCGACCATTACTGCTGCTCTTCTTTCTTCAAGATCTTCTTTAACCGCTTGTCTGTATTGTTTTGCTAGTTCGGACGTTCGTTGGCGGTTGCCTGGAGCTCGTGCGATTCCAAGCTGGCGTATCAGCTCGAGTGTTTCTGGAGACAGTCGTCTCTTGGTGACTTTCGTATTCTCAGCTTTAATAGCGCTAACGTGCAGATGTTGAATGAGCCGATCGTATTCTTCGTCGATGTTATCGACGACGGCGTTTTCCCGACGGCTGACTAATGAATTGAATAAGTCCCAATTTACGGTGGTTCTGGGAGTTCGGTTTTTCAATTAAGCGGCTTTTTCTCCTTTCCGCGAGAAATAGAACCATGCACGAAGGAGACGGTGGTCTGATCCCGTGTAGAATTTTGGAACAACAGCGACATCAGTTAGACAGAACCTTCTGTTTACTATGATGTGGCTTAATTCGTTATGGTACTCTCCATTTGGAGACTCCCACGTCCAGTGTTGAGGGTGGCGCTTCTTGAATTGCGAGTTACCACGGATGGTCTTACTCGTCATTATAAACTCAGATAGCCGCTCACCGTGTTCGTTCCATTCTAATCCGTGGGTGCCAATGTGACGTTCTTCTTGGTCCAATCTTGGCGTTGGAATCTCCAATGATGAGCTTGAAGAATGTATGGTCTTCTCTGTAGAACTTCTCCAAGTCCATGTAAAACGCTTCGATTTCTTCTTCGTCATAGTTTGATGTTGGCGCGTAAACGACGAAGACTGTCAAAGCCGGTATTGATCCACGTATTTTTAATCGTAAAATTCCGATTTGAGTTGTTAGTTGCTTGAATGAATCGATGTTCATGGCAAACTCGTGTTGACGAGAACGCCGACACCGCCGACTCCTCGAATGTCGCATGTTCCGAGGAACAGTACTTCTCCGGTGTCATAGACGGCGTTGAATGGCTAACGTCGTCTCGTCTCGGCCAAGCCGATTACGTCGTGTACGTGCATTGTAGATACAGATCGTCACCATAGTTTTTTGAAAACCAGGCAGCTTCCATTGGTCCTAAGATTTCATTAGCCTCTCCGTACTCGTCCTACCCAACGCTGCGAAATTTGGGGCTCTTTCGGGGTCAGGGGAATGAAGCTTGTTTTTTTTTTTTTTTTACTGTGTTTAGCATTTTTGATACCCACGTATAGCTTGCCGGGCTCTGAACGTGGAGGCTGGGTATACTCACGGGTAGTTTGCCAGGCTGTCTCAGAGTGGACATGGAGCTTATTTGTTGGAGGCGACTCCTAACCGCCTCCCATATACTTCCCAGTCACTTGATTGCAGGCTTTTCGCCGAACTGACTCGTAGAATACAATCCGCATAAGCAAGAACGCACCCACACACGCATGCATGAATACGCCTAGCAAATACAGAAAGTGTGTGCCATATCGACGCAGCAGAAACGGGGACTCCATCCTCTGGATCCACTTGCGTATCAGTGAAGCAGAGGTCGCTTTTGGTCCGTGATTAACCCTCTTTCCGTCACCTGGCGACGCGCCACGTATCCTCACAACTAACTGGTTCAAGATCCCTCGTATGAGGGAGATCCGTGGAACAGAGGAGATACTCCGACATGCGTCAACGACCAGAAATTAGAGACGCATATCGAGCAAATAGTAAACCGGATACGAAATGCGTATGAACGACAACCGATGGACAAGAGCAGTTAACAACGCAGTTACTGGAGATGTCAAGCGTGCAGTTGTAAGGCGACCGATCCGATAATCAGGCTGTTCATTAAAATACCAGAAGAAAGATGTGATGCTTAGCGAATTCTTGGAGCGAGAAGGACCCAAGCAACTACTCTTGTTCGCAACAGTGAGAAGTGGGACCTTTAGTGTCCTCCGCTAGAGTTAGTAGACGGTCAAGGGACGACAGGTGATACAGAGTGATATCCTCTCCCCTAGATATACACAATAAAATTCTCTGGTTAGCAACAATGAATTAATGTTTCTCAGAGACATTTGGCCGCCATAGACATTTGCGCTATATTAGCAGTTGCGAAACACATTACGTGTACCTTGCACTGGGCGAACATAACTTTCTGTGCAGGTCGGGTTCTTCCGCATTATTGCATGAAGACTAAACGAAATGAATTCTTCTTCTTGGTTTATTTAAGCCCTGTGATGTATTACGAGTTTGCGTGCATAATGATTTTTCAGACCAAAAATTTGAAAGCGGGCTGTAGAGTAGGAACTTGAGAGTATCTCTGTCATCTTCCCTTCTCACTGAAACTTTCGAAACTGGTCCTTAGGTTCCCCATATAGTGGGATTCGAGCATTCCGAGGTCTCCACCGCAAGCACTCACCAGCTCCCTATGGATCTTAGAAAACTTTTTTATCATTTGACCAGAATTCCTCTTAATCGAGAAAGGTTACTGTGACCGCATCAAATTCCGCAGTCCATCGAGCGCTCGAAGTATATGTATCATGTAGGATTCTAGACGGTAAAAGTTATTAATTGAATGTTTTAATATTAATGTGTCGTTTTCTTGTTCAGCAATCGCGAGGTTTTTAAACAGCATACATTTACTTCCATAAAAAACAATACAATACGGTCTACCAGAGGACAGTCACCGAGTATTGGACGTCGAATTGCGAATACTACGCATTTGTCTACAAAGCCGACAAAACGAGATGTTCGCCAAGTGGAAGAAGTGCGATACGAAGGAAAACTTTTGTGCTCAATATTTGGAGGACCGCCTCTGGAAGAGAATAGTGGACGGGTCAGTGTTGATTTGCAACTCTATTAGGTCTAATGCTAAAGTAACTTTGCGAAGAAAATTCGAAGACCTTTTGAGTAAATCACATAACACAGCTTCAATAGCTCACAAAAATATCGCTAAAGAACATCAAACAGATCACATTAGGATAGGTAAGGTGCAAGAAAATTCAAAGCTAACTGTGTTAGGAGGCATAACTTNGTGGACGGGTCAGTGTTGATTTGCAACTCTATTAGGTCTAATGCTAAAGTAACTTTGCGAAGAAAATTCGAAGACCTTTTGAGTAAATCACATAACACAGCTTCAATAGCGCACAAAAATATCGCTAAAGAACATCAAACAGATCACATTAGGATAGGTAAGGTGCAAGAAAATTCAAAGCTAACTGTGTTAGGAGGCATAACTTTCCCTGACGGTGCGCGCTCTTGAAGCCATAGATGTTTATTTCTCCTTCGTGTTGTGTAAGGAGTTCGAATATGGCTTGCATTGCGGAGTCATTCGACACGTTTGTATAAAGGGCGGTAACGTCGGACTCCATCACGCACACGCTGTTGGGCTGCGCAGTACGTAGACGATCCA
>UYYA01005605.1:0-15273 GCA_900624975.1 Angiostrongylus costaricensis | reverse complement strand
TTCTTAAACATCCAAATAAAGCTCTCAGTAAGTGGCTATTTAGCAAAATGGTATCGCAAGCCAAGTAGTAAAAACATTCTCGTTCACTGCCTCTCCTCTCATCCTTCACACATAAAAAAGCACTTATGAAAAATATGTATCGTACGGCTAAAAATGTGTGTACAGGAGAAGAGGAAAGGAAGGAATCGCGAAACCTGGCACGAAAAATTGCCATTTCCAATGGCTACGAAGTAGAAGCCACTCGGGTTAGAGGAAAACACTGGGTAGTTCCCCAAAATAATATTTCAGACGAAAATAAGATTCCCTTTAAGCTGCCCTTCATATCAAATGAAGTAAGTCACGCCATTAAAAAGTGCTTAAGAAAAAGTGGTCTTGAAAATTATGTAACGATTATTGACATCACACCCATTGCCCTACGCCGCCAGTTAGTTCGAAATAACATAAAGTACGTCCAGGCTCTGAGGAAGGCGAAGTCGCCGAAACGTCAGCCATCGTTCAATAACATCAAAAACAACGACAACGACAACGAAGATCTGTACCAACCTCGCGTCAGCTTAAGAAGATCAGTTTATAAGATCACATAAATAAATATATCAACTATCTATGCCGAGTGTTTAACGTTTTGTTTTCTGCCTTGTATAATTTTCATGGCAGGTTACTAAGTAAGTAAGTTCTTTCTCTTCCAATAGCTATAGTGAATCTTACTGATTCAATAAAGTGAGACGAAATGAGGTAATAAAATTACCAAAAATGTTCCAAGTCTCTTAGAAACTGACTTTTCTTTAACCTCGGTACAGTTAATGAACAATTTTCAATATGATCGAGCTCTCATGAGGTTGGTAGAAAAATTTTTATTCGGCTAATGTTTCTAGACCATCACATTCCTCAAAACCACGTTGGTTCGAGTCGCTGGTCCAGGAGTGGTCGTCGTAGTGACGTAGGATTTTGGCTGGTGCTCCGCTGCACTGGATTGGACTCGATGCTACTACGACCACCGATGCCGCAGCGATAACCGGCCGTGGGCAATCTATTCGAAATGTTCGGAGCATTTTAAAAAATGTGGGGAAAACGTTTGAAGGACACAGAGGATATGTAAAATATAAAAAGAGCAGAGATAAATGGAAAATCAACTTTTCAAATTGGAGTGATAGCATCATCGCCATAGATGATGTATGAAGAGTCGGCCAATGAAAGCCATTTTTTAAAACTAAAATTCTCTGAAAGCTGCCACGACCGACTTTCTATTAACCTCGGCATTGATCAAGTGATTTTGTTCGTATTTTTTTTTGAGCAAACGCGAGGTGTTATTGTTCTTTGTTCACGATTAAGCTGACGTTTCGGCGAATTTCGCCTTCTTCAGAGCCTGGAAAGATCAAGTTGATAGCAACTCACTCGGCCAGACGCCTCCATAACCAAACAAAGAAACCCCAAACCAAGATTTCAATCACTTTGAACACAGCTTTGCACACTCACCGCTTTCTATGAGGTCTCCACTAAGTATGTCACGTAGAGACCAACCGCACAGAAATCACGTGGAAGTATAATGTGCCCCTCACATCAGAAAAGCAGTTTTATATACTGCCCTATATCACGCGTGATAATGAGGCATTCTTCCCTGCGGTCCATTTTCGGATTTCTGGAATTAATCCAGAGTGCCTCGAGGGTTTTTCGCGCCTGTGTTCTCGATTCGCGTGCGAGGATCGTGACACATACTTCGAAGTCGTCCCCGCTATGTCTCTGGGTCCTATGCGTGCCTAGCGGGGTATTTGGTCTATTTTTGCCGGCTAGGTGTTCTTTCATGCGGACACAGAGGGGTCTACCCGTTTCGCCAATGTATTCGTCACCACACGTCTTACAGGAGATCAGATAAACTATACCCGAGCTCATGCAATCACCGTCTCTACCACTGGGGCAAATTATGCAATTTTGAGTTGCACATAGACGGTCATATAGGCGGTTACGAACTAGCTGGAGCTTAAGATTACTCGGTGGTATTTCAACTACGCGTACCGAATTCTCTGAAAGCTCTGAATCTCTGAAAGCTTGTTTTTCGGACCTATTTGTTGGTCTCATTGAGCCCTTCGGCCAGAGACTGTTGCTGATGAGAAAACCACCAAGATATCCCCTATAGCAAGGTATCGCAGAAACTGTGGCTGATGAAGACTGCCTAATAACATCTGCGTTCTTGTGTTCTTTGAAAGATCTATCACCTGTATCACCTGTAGTCCCGTTGATCATCGAGTGACTCGAGTGGGCGCCAGTAAATCTTCCATTTTCCCTGTCGCATGTAAGAGTATCCCAGTGGGTTCTGCTGGCTCTAGGTACTCGTCGAACATCATATCTTTCTTCAAGGCTCTTTGTGAAGAATTCTGACCATCGGGTCGGTGGTCTTCCTGCAGTACGCTTGACATCCCGAGGAATGCAGTCACTAACGGCTCTCGTCCATCGGCTGTCATGCATACACATTATGTGTCCGGGCCATCTTATCTTCGACTGTTTGGCGTACAGAACGGTATCTTTGATTTTTGGTCGTTGACGCAGATCGGAGCTTCGGATCTCATCCCTTATTTGTGTGGAACGGGATACTCCTAGCATCGCCCTTTCGACTGCGCGCTTGATAACGCTGAGTGACCTTCCACCCTGCTTACGCAGCGACCACGTTTTTGACGCATACGTTAGGGCTGGAAGTACCGTTGAGTCGAAAAGGTGGGCACGGAGTCGGGTGTTCTCTTCACTACATCCTCGATGTCTTGAAAGTTCTCCAGGCCACTACTTTTCTTCTGCTCAGCTCTGGAGCTAGGTCGTTCATCATATTGATTTCCCGACCTAGATAGACATAACTGGAGCATTCGGAGATATTCCTTCCATTGAGCGTGAATGGGGCATACGAAACCAAGCCGTTCCTTATGAACGTCATTTTTGTGAGATTTAGCCGAAGGCCAATCTTTCTACAGACTCTATCAAAGTCGGCCAGCATACGTTCCGCTTGGCTAATGTTTGGTGTTATAAGGATAATGTCATCAGCAAAGCGAAGATGGTGTAACTGCCGACCATCGATTTTCACTCCCATATCATCCCGTTCAAATGTTCGCATGGTGTTCTAGACGATGGCGGTAAATAATTTTGGCGAGATGGTATCGCCTTGCCTTACTCCTCTTTCGACGTCAATGTTAATATCGTTGTAGAATGGTGATACCCTGGTTGTGAAATTTTTGTACAGCTCACGAAGAATCTTTATGTACTGAGTAGGGACTCCTTGACTATCAAGGGCTTTCCAGACTGTTTCCATCTCAACTGAATCAAAGGCTTTCTGTAAATCGATGAAAGTGAGACAGAGCGGTCCTGTGTACTCTCGCGATACTTCAATGAGCCGTGTTACCGCGTGGATGTGGTCCATCGTACTAAATTCTTTTACTACACCATAACACACAATTTTGACGCCATTCCAAAGTATTATTCCATGGCGCTAAATACCGAAGGCATAAAGTAAGCAAGCTTAGGGGGTGGATGGTTATCACCAATGGTGTTTGTCTTGAGGTTTGAATAAGTGAACATCACCCTCCTTTCCTACCCAGCCGTCTTATTTTAAGATGATTTCCACTAGCAATGATGGTGCTTGATATTCATACCTTGTAGGTTTCTTTCTCATCAAACCATCCATTTCTGCAATGTTTGTTCTTCTAAACGTCATAAGTCGTTGCTGAGTCTAGAGATGTCTCTAAATTTGTGGTTATCGGGTCATTATGGGGTCTATCTCCTAGGGTTTTAGTGCAGAACTCTGATGATCGGTTCGGTGATCTTACTGCAGTACGTTTGACATCCCAAGGAATGCAGTAACTAACGGCTTTTGTTCAGTGGTTCCCGTTCGTACAAATTACGTGTTCGACCCACCTTATCTTTGATAGTTTTCCGTGTAGAACGGCATCGTTGATCCAGGTCGGGGCTTCAGATCCTATCTCTAACGTGCGTCATACGAAATACTTCTAACGTAGTCTTTTTCACTGCGCCTTCAACAAAACTGCGTGATCTTTCATCCTTCTTACGCAACGACCAGATTTCTGACGCATATGTTAAGGCAGAAAGAATTGTGAATTCGAAAAGGTGTGCACGAAGTCAGATGTTCTTCGTTCTCTTCACTACGTCCTCGATGCTCTTAAAAGCTCTGCAAGGTGATCGTCTCTACTTGCTCAACTCAGGAGCTAAGTCGTTCATCACGTTGACTTCTCGACCTAGATAGACAAAACTGAACATTCGAAGGCATTTATTCCATTGAGCGTAAATGCATACGTACCCAGTCTGTTCCTCACGAGCATCTTTTTTCTTGTGAGATTTAGTCGAAGACCAATCTTTCCACAGGGTTTATCAAAGTCGTCAAGCATTCCTTCTGCTTGGCTGTTATCAGTTTCATTTGGTGTTATTAAGAACGATGATATTAGCAAAGCGAGGATGGTGCGGTTGCCGACCATCGTTTTTCATTCCCTGCCGTTCTATTCCAGTGTTCGCATGAGGTTCACAAGGGTGGCACTAAATAATTTTGGCTCGATGGCACGCTATGTATAGCCTCTGTTTTGACGTAAATGTTAATATCGTTGGGAATGAGAATATTTTATTGCAAAATTTTTTTATAGCTCACGAAGAATCTTCATATAATGATAATGATGCTGAGACATTTGCAAAACTCCGGACCGCAGGTGTCCGCGGTGGGGGTCGAACACGATATTACAATCTCCCGGGGTCTAACGCGTTCATCACCGCACATGCGAGTTCCTAATTTGACCTGTCTCTCAGCTAGCTTTCTATCTACCAGCGCCATTAACTTAATCTTTATATACTTGCTAGGGAATCTTTGACTGTCCAGGGCTTCCACGACTGCTTCTCTCTCAACTGAGTCAATATCTTTCTTCAAAATCCATGAAATTAAGACAGAGCGGTCTTTTGTACTCTCACGATACTTCAATGAGTCTTGTTGTCTTGTGGATGTGTTCCATCGTACTAAATTCTTTTCGAAACCCTGCTTGCTCACATGGCTGTCTTTCGTCCAGTGTTCTGTCAATCCTGTTTAGGATGAATCGAGTGAAAAGTTTGTAGACGATAAGCAGCAGGCAGATTGGGCGATAGCTGCCTATATCGTGTAAGTCACCCTTCTTGAACAATAACACGGTCTTGCTGGCCTTCCACTGTGTAGGGACTTTGCATTCAGACAGGTAGCGTGTGAAGAGCCGAGCCAGTGTGTTTACGAGGACTGACGGAAGGTTCCTCAACTGTTCTGATCCTATCCCGTCCAGAACTGGTGCTGTTCGATTTTTCACCGACGAAATGGCATGTCGGATTTCGGAAGGGAGAACCAGCCGTACAACATATCCATCCTCCTTTTTTTCATATGACGAAAGGTGGACGTGGCTATCGAAGAGATCCGAATAGTATTTGAGAATGGTTTTCTCAATTTCCTTTCTGGACGCTGTAACTGTTCCGTCTGGGCGTTGGAGTGCAATCATCTTGGTCTTGTAATTGGCGAAGCTTCGGTGGGCTTTGCGAATGCTTTTCCCAGTCTCTGCAACTTCGGCCATTACGGCTGCTCTTCTCTCTCTAAGATCTTTTATCGCCTCTCTGCATTGTTTTGCAAGTTCGAACGTTATTTCCAAGAAGGTCCAAGAAGAGTTCCAAGAAGCTAATATATTTTGCTCTGGTTATCAGTCCCTTTCTAATCCTTCTAAGCAACCAAGACGTGCAGTGGCAATTTCAGCTATGCCGGAACCATAGTTTAGAAATCCGATTTTTATTTAACCCCGATATGAATAAGCAGTGTATTTTTTTCTCGTTGACAAGCTGAAATTGTTATAACAATAGCTCAGAAGAACACTATAACAATCTCGTCCCAGCTTGTCAATGAGGAAAAACGNAGAAGGCGGCTCTGAAGAAGGCGAAATCCGCCGAAACATCAGCTTAATCGTGAACAAAGAATAGTAACACCTCGCGTTTGCTCAACAAAAATACGAAGAAAATCACTTGATCAATGCCGAGGTTAATAGAAAGTCGGTCGTGACAATTAAGAAAGTTAATGGCATGAAGAAAGTAAACTTCTCATGGACGAAAAGAACTGCCAGGATGAAAGCGTCAAAAGCGATCACAAACAGGCATGACAGACTGTGATAGTGTTGACGACTTTTATGTGGTGGGGTTATGAGCCTCTTAAAGCCAAATTGTGTAAGAAGTCAGGCGATACAGAAACATAACCTGCCAAACGCACAGGTGCGAGAATTTTCGACTATCTATTGTCTGCACGTCTCACTAATATAAAGGGTTAGTGAGCATCACTTGCCTCTGAATTTTGACCTGTGGAGTCATTTTTGTTCCGGCCTTCAGTGAATTAATAAGTTATCTCCCGTTGTCGGGTATGAAGATAGTGAAATATTTGCTTGAGAAGAAAGCGAATGAAATATTGCTTAAAATAGAACGTGCTTGTAGCTAAGAGTGCAACTTCTAGTGTGAAGAGCGGATTCTAAGCTATCCGTTCGAAGCACCGTTCTCGTTTAGGCACTAGTTTTTCAAAAAGACCTGCCTATCCACCTAACGCACAAGCCGTACTGCATCCACTCCAACTATTAAACCGTTTTCAATAAGACTATTACGTTTTATATTCGGTAAATTTTCCGCTTTTCTCTGTGCACTCTTAACTTTGCAGTGCAGTTTCTTTGCAGGATTGTTACGTAATCACGTGGTATCTAGCAGTCGACACGCAACTCTACCTGGTAGTGCCGGTTTTCCTAGTCACGCTCTACATTTCTCCGTTAATTGGTATGGTCCTTCGCCGTTCCAGTACCTATAAAATCTGCTATAATCGAAATATGTCGCTCATATTCCACGTTATAGATCTGTGCCGTCCCTAATTTGCGAACCGGGTTCTGAAACTTTTCATCTTCAATTTTATTCCATTGTAACGACTGCATTCTTTCCCTTCATAAGTTAGGACTAAATCAATGTGGCTTTTAGTCATAAAGGAAGATTTAGTACGAATATTTTTGGCTGGCGTACTTCAGGGGGGTGCAAGAGACTGCGTTGGTACCCTATTTTCAGAACCACTGAGGTCATACAGACACGATCTACAATTACGGGCTCACACACACACATACACACATACACACACACACGAAGACGAGGTTGACTTCATAATTTGATTTGGAGTTGTAACGACGAATTTAGTACTATTGAACGTAATGAGATAATACGTTTGTGGTAGTTGTCCAGTTCTTCGTAGGACTTAAAGTTCTGGGTTTCGCGCTACAACATTGTTCAGCTGCCCACTTTAGCAGCTGAATCTCTTGCTATAGTTTGAACTTCAACCGTGTTAACTGCCTTAATTCGAACGGGTTCCGGTAAACCTTGATTTCTTCCTGTCGCGTACAAGAGCACCATAGTGGATTCTGCTCGCTCTAGGGATTCGTTAAGTATCATACCACTCTTCTGAGGTTTTAGCGATAAACTCTGGCCGGTGGTTTTTCTACTATTCGTTTGAAATCTGCAGGAATTCAGTCATCAACGGTTGTTCTCCATCAGTTGTAATTCATGTGCATTACGGCGCAACTTATCTTCGATGGTTTAGCGTATGGACCGACGTCTTTGACGTCGATCATAGACGGACAGAGATTTGCAATCCACCTTTTACGTGATACCAGATACTCCTAGTACCCTAGTTCTTTCAAATGGGCTTTCTATAACTCTAAGCGATCATTTGTCATTGTTACGTAACGGTCAGTTTTCTTACGCATGTGTTCTTTTTCTATTCTACATCACCTGTCGTCATATTTACTGTGAAGATCCCCGCACAACTTGCATTCGAGCCTTATACTGGAATTCATTGTCTATGAAGGTCTTCGAAAATTTCGCATGTCACTTCGGATGCTTCTTAAGGATTTCGTCCTCCTTACGAATGCCGTTGAATGCTGATCGAGTTGATTCTCCTAGCAATCCCACGGATAGTCGAGCTCAGACGTTCTTGCGTGGATCGGGGGAGAGGAGAGCGTTGGGGAGCTGCGCTAGCAACCCTAGGGAAAATCGTTAAAAGTTGGGTACAGAGTGGACGGGTGTTCTTCGTTCTCATCACTACATCCTCAGTACTCTTGAAGCTCCCGAAGCCGCATGCTTCCTCCTGACTTTATCTTTAACTTAACTTTAGACCTAAGCCGTTCATGATGTTGACTTCCTGATATAGAAAGATGTAGCTGGAGCATTCGGAGATATTCATACTTTTGAGCGTGAATAGGGTCTACGAAACCAATCCGTTCTTCATGAACATCGTTTTTGTGAGATTTAGTCGAAGACCAATCTTTTCACAGGCTTTATCAAAGTCGTCAAGCATACGTTCCGCTTGGCTAATGTTTGGTGTTATAAGAACGATGTCATGAGCAAAGCGAAGATGGTGTAATTACCGACCATCGATTTTCACTCCCATATTAACTCATTCCAATGTTCTCATGACGTTCTCTAGGGCGGCGGTAAATAATTCTGGCGAGATAGTATCGTCTCGCCTAAGCCCTTTTTTGATGTCGATGTTAATATCGTTGTAGAATGGTGATATCCTGATTGTGAAAATTTTTTGCAGCTTACGAAGAATCTTTACATGCTGAGTGGAGACTCTTTGGCTATCCAAGGCTTCATTACGTCTTCTACCTCAACTGAGTAAAAACCCTTCTTTAGACCGATGAAAGTGAGATAGTGAGAAAGCTCTTTTGTATGCTCGCGATACTTCAGTGTTTTGTTGTTGTGTGGATGTGGCCCATCGTACTAAATCCTTTTGGAAACACTGCTTGCTCACGTGGCTGTTCTTCGTCCAGTGTTCTGTCAATCCTGTATAGACTCGAGTGAAAAGTTTGTAAACGACAGACAATAAGCAGACTGGGCGGTGGTTGTCCATAGCGTGGAGGTCACTCTTCTTGAGCGACAGCATGTTATTGCTGCTCTTCTACTGAGTAGGGACCTTGCATTCAGACAGGGAACAGCCAAGTCAGTGTGTTTGTGGGGACTGGCGAAAGCTTCTTCAGCTGTTCAAATCTTATAGTCTTCGGACCCGGTGTTATCGGAATTCTCACCGACGAAATAAAATGCCAGATTTCGGAAGGAGAATCGCTAGTACGACCTAGTCCTTTATTTCATATGCTGGAGGAGGACTGGCTATTGAACAGATATGAGTAATAATTTTAGTGATTTTCTCCATTGCCTTTCTGGACGCCGTCACTGTTCCGTGTGGGCGTCGGAGTGCAGTCATCTTGCTTTTGCAATTGGCGAAGCTTCGGTGGGCTTTGCGAATGCTTTTCCTAGTCTCTACAGCTTCGATCATAACTGCTGCACTTCTCTCTTTAAAACCTTTTATCACCTGTCTGTTTTGCAAGTTCGGACGTTAGTTCGCGGTTACATGTAGTTCGTGCGATTCCACGCTGACGTGTCAGCTGGAGTGTTTTTGAAGACAGCCGTCTCTTGGTGACCCCCGAACTCTCAGTTTTAATAGCACTAACATTAAGATGCTGAATGAGACGATCGAATTTTTCGTCGATGTTATCGAGAAGGGCATCCTCCCAACAGCCGACTAATAAGTTGAATAAATCCCAGTTTGTGGTGGTTTTGGGACTTCGCTTTTGAATTTAGCAGCTTTTTCTTCTTCTTTCGAGGAATGAAATCTTGCACGAAAGAGCGATGATCTCATCCAGTGTAGATTTTTGGGACAACAGCGGCATCGGTTAGGCAAAACCTTCAATTTACAGCGATGTGGTCTATTTCGTTATGGTACTCTCCATTGGGAGGCTCCATCGTCTAGCGGTGAGGGTGCGGTTTCTCGAATTGAGAGTTACCATGAATAGTCTTTGTCGTCATGATATATTCACACAGCCGGTCACCCTGCTTATTCCGTTCTAATCCATGGACCCCTGTGTTACGTTCTTCAGACGTTCTTTTTGGACTAGTCTTAGCGTTAAGATCTCTAATGACCTTGAAGAATGTACGGTCTTCTCTGTAAAGCCTTTCTAATTCTACATTGAATGGTTCGACTTCGTCTTCGTCCTAGCGTGATGTAAGTGCGTAAATGACGAAGATTGTCAAGGCCGGTATTGACCTACATCTCTTCAAACGTAAATATCCGATTCGGCTTGTTAGTTGTTCGAATAAATCGATGCTCATGGACAAACTCGTGCTGACGGGCACACAGACGTCGCTAACTCCTCTACTGTCGCATGTTCCGAGGAACAGCTCTTTTCTAGTGTCATATCTCGGCCGGTCCGATAACGTCGTACCATGTGCTTCTTGCTTGCGTAATCAAGTCATCTATCGAGGACTCAGATGTAGGTGTGTATGCATTGCAGGCACAGATTGTCACCTTAGTTTTCCGCGATTAAGGCAGCCTAGAATATCCCTGAGATTATAGCAGCCTTCTCGTACTCGACCTATACAAATCTGACGAATCGGGGCTCTTTTTGAGTCAGGCGACGAATGAGGCCTGTTTATTTTACAGTGTTTAACTTTTTGATACCTATGTATAGCGTGCTAAGCTCTGAAAGTGGGGTCTGGGTACACTCATAAGTAGCCTGCCAGTCACTTCTATGGTAGACTAGAACTTTATTTCTTGAAAGGGACTCCTGACCGCCTCGCATATACCTCTGTGTCTCTTGATTGCAGGCTTTTGGCCAAATCGACTGGTAGAATACAATAGGCATAAATGAGAATCCACATACGCACGCATACGCGAATACGCTCTCGTAAACTTAGAAGCTACGTGTAGAATTGTCCAAAAGAAGTAGGGAGTCGATACCCTGCTTCCATCTTGGCACCTTTGTGCTAAAACCTGCCACTTAGTAGACCCTAAATACTCTTCTGACGTTCTCGATTCAGCAGAGATAGCACCGTCCGCTATGTAGCTGAGACTTAATCTGATACTTTAGCCGCGAACGTCAGGAATACTGCGCGCCTAAACGGTGTATTCAAAAATTTAGCCGGTACTCATATCTAGTGGTAGTGCTCAACTCAGGTTTTCGAAACTTATCCCATCTTCGGGATCCAGTAGAATATACACGGACTCCTAAGCACAGATACGCCGATCATATAAGAAGAATAAATGATACATAGATGAAAAGAACAGTGGAGTGTAGTCCGAGAGAATGCAAGCAACCTTTTAGAAGACACCCAAACGAAGGGTGGACGTAATGGCGACCAACTTCAACTATCTGCATTAGCAGATAGGAACGAAAATTGACGGATCACGAAATTTGTCTCGCGGGGATCACCATTTCAAAAAACACAGCGCGACCGTGGATGACGAATGCGCGAGGTAGACACGGACGGAAGACGTGCTGGATGGCAGTTTTCCTGATGATGGACCATCGAAGAATTTAAATAGGATTAAAAGCTCGATAAATAAAAAGAACAAAAGGGAGAGGAAGAAAATTGTGGTGTGAAGAGCAATTATGAGTGCAAAGTATGGGAATTTGATGACAGCAGAAGAAGAAGCCACTCATAAAGAACTTAAAGCCCATCTTCAATGGCACGAATCGAATGCAAGAAGTGCTGGGGTCCGTCAATTTTGATATGTGTTATCGGATGATGTAAAAAAGTGAAGAAAATAGTGATTTTATCTCCTCAATAGCTAATACCTTGCTCACATAGCGAACTTTTGGAAGAACTGTATTGTGGCTCCAACATTTCCTCCTAATTTACCCAGGATGCATCATGATTCTACTGTGCAGTGGTACCAATGTCGCATACACTTATCTAATAACATGCTGAGGTGATCTTCCAGCGGTATCTTTGGGAATGTTTGAAGCGAGGTGACGTCTCCTTTAGTTAGTAGCTTATTTATAACTATTTTGGGTTTCTTCTGAGAAAAAAAGTCCGTACAAACTTTAAAACTATGGTGGTAATTCACATATTGAAATGAGAAAAATAAGATTCCATTACTCAAGAACTCGAAGTTATTCTCTTCCGAATTCTACAAAAAACGATGGACACGATGTCCTTCATATCTCCTTGGCTTGGATGTAGGATATTTCCTTGTGCGGTGCAAAACAAGAAATTTGAAGTTTCCTAAGGTGGGTCAGCAACTAGTTGTTCTTTAGGCGAATAAATCTCCTTTCTATTTATTTCCCCTCGACTTGTTTTTCTACCGAAGAGAGTCGGGATTAGCACACCGATTGCGCTGTTAAAAAAGTTTTTTTTTTTTGAGAAATACTCTCTAGTGAAAAATTTCGCATTGAAAATGAGATATGGTGTTCGCATGAAAACTATTCTCTATCTCATACGAAATACCATGTATCCCTTATTTGTAATATACATGTCATATTATTGGTATATTCTACCCCATACTATTATAAGCGCCCGTGTAGCAGCGCAGTGGTTAGAGGAGTCTTGAAATACATACCCAGTCGTTGGTTCGATCCTTAGCTCCCATTTTTCAAACGATCCGCCCATGCGGGGTAGGCAAATATGTACCAGATTTGTCTACGAGAATAACAGCAGTGGCTTGTTACATCCGACAGACCACTGCGACTCACTGTATAGGCCAGATATATGTGAAATCACCTTTAACGATGCTTAATAAAGTCGAATGCGTGGCGCATCCATCAGCGATTGGTCAAAGCCAACAGCTTTATCATTTATCCCCTTATACTACTCTTATCTGATGTATTACCCGATCACCTTCGTTGCACTATTTACGAAAAGTTGAGCAGCAGTAGTACGATATTCTTGCCCTGCAACTAATTAAAAAATTCTGTAATGCCCTTCATAGAGCAACGGCACCGCTGTGCTTTCAAGCGCCATTTAAAAGTCCTAAACAAAATGTGAAATCATTCCTGCATTTATTTTCCATCCTTCCTCTCTGATACCGTCTTGGCTATCAAAAAATCGACTGATCTCAACTGCTTTTGATGTTTCAGAATCTCTTTGATCGTCAATGTTTAACTATTTATTTACTGCATATTATTTCGTTCACGGCAGCGTATTATGTGGGATGCAGCCACAACGGTGCTGAGATGTATGCAAAAATTGAGCTCTAGATCAGATTCGTACCTGCGAGTACCCTCTCCGGGGATTCATGCGTTGTCCACTGTACCACTGAGGCGCTTGCTTTGTCCATCTCTTTAACCATCTCCACGTACTAATACTGCATTATTTGCATCCAAAGTTTGATTGCCCATGTTTGAGGTACACATTGTGGTAACCATTAAGTATCTTGTAGTGAACTATTCAACACTCTAGAATTAATTTTCGACTGGTACTGGTGAATTATGTGATTAAATGCACGTCATTCTCCGAAACTGAAATTGACAAGGAAATTTTTAGATAGCAAGAGTATAAGGATGGATTGTGGCTGCTTCAGTTGCCTTGTGCCCTCTGCACGGAGTTCACGACTATAAAATAGGGCACAAGTGGAGGTGAGCCAGACTGCCAGTGATTGGGCAGTAAATCGTATAGGAAGTTGGGTTAAGCGAAAAGAATGAATAGAATCAACTTAATTGTCTAACAATAACTGAAATTACTCTTTGGGAACAATAATGTAGTGAAAATTAAAGGTAGATCATCATGATTCAAAATGAAAATCGAACCCGTAAAGGTACTTTATGTTTATCAAGAGTTAAAGAGATATCGATAACTTTTCTTCAAAATTGTGATAACGGACGGTTCTCATCCACTATCTCGCAACAGCTGAAGGTTTAAATAAAACCACTTGGCATCAACGACCTGTAGATACGGAAAAGACACTGTCACTTAACAAAAAAGAGGAGTAGGCGAGAATCAAGGAAATTCAAATCTTTTAATGCAGCTTGTTTCCTGGTGAGCTTCGCCTTTTAGGCAAGTGAAAAGTGGGTAGACTGCAGATGCCATAAAATTGGCGAGAAGTATTCGCAACAATGCGTGTGATGCATACATCCACTACCTTGTCAGGATATAGAAACAGTCGAAATTATCGAGCCAAGAACTGGATCCCTTAAATAAAGTCGTTTTGCTTAACTAGTACCCTTGCAACTGGAGAATTTGCATACGATTTCTGCTAACCACTAGGCTGCCAACTCTTCTACTCTACTTGAACTCCAGCTTATGAAGGCGTGTTGGCTTGAGCGAAATTTTACCAAAAGTTTCAAACAGTAAATGTTATCTACAGGTCGTTGATGCCAAGTGACTTTATTTCAGTCTTCAACTGTTACGAGATACAACCACAACGTTGCTGAGATATGTGCGAAACTCTGGACCGCAGGTTTCTATGGTGGGGAACGAACGCGCTATTGTCTTTTCCGGGGAGTAACGCGTTCAATCCCGCTGACGGGTGATTGCTGTGGTAAAGATCGATAGAAATAGCTGAGAGACAGGCGAAACGAAGGACACGTATGGTGTGGTGGTGAACGCGTTACTCCCCGGAAAAGACAATAGCGCGTTCGTTCCCCACCATAGAAACCTGCGGTCCAGAGTTTTGCAAATATCTCAGCAACGTTGTGGTTGTATTTCGCTTAGTAACCTGTCATGAAAATTATAGAAGGGAGAAAACAAAACGTTAAACAAGGTATAACATTGTTACGAGATATTCTTTGTATTCCTGTTGAGCAAACGCGAGGTGTTATTTTCATTCCTTTGCACACTCACCGCTTTCTATGAGGCTTCCACTATGTCGCGCGAAGACCAACCGCGCAGAATTCACATGGAGCCGTAATGTGCCCCTCACATCAGAAAAGCAGTTTTATATACTGCCCAATATCACGCGTGATAATGAGGCATTCTTCCCTGCGGTTCATTTTCGGAATTCTGGAATTAATCCAGAACGCCTCGAGAGTATTGCACGCTTGTGTCCTCGATTCTTGTGCAAGGAACGTGACACGTACTTCAAAGTTCTCTCCGTTATGTCTCTGGGTCCTATGCGTGCCTAGTGGGGTATTTGGTTGACGTTTGCCGGCTAGGTGTTCTTTTATGCGGACACAGAGGGGTCTGCCTGTTTCGCCAATGTATTCATCTCCGCACGCCTCACAAGAGATCAGATAGACTGTACCCGAACTCATGCAGTCACCGTCTCTACCATTGGGGCAAATTATGCAATTTTGCGTTGCACATAGACGGTCATATAGGCAGTTACAAACTAGCTGGCGCCTAAGATTACTCGGTGGCATTTCAACTACGTTTTGTTGCGAGATATATTAGTGGAAACGAATGTTATTATTGTCTAAATTATAAACTCGAAAACGCACAATTTAAGGAAGTTTTTGTTGAAGTAGCTGTTTTTGTGCTCTTTATTTCTTGTAACTCATC
>UYYA01005604.1:0-10357 GCA_900624975.1 Angiostrongylus costaricensis | reverse complement strand
CGATTTGAGCTCCCCAGATCAACCCCGCTGACGGGTGATTGCTGTGGCAAAAAGATCGATAGAAATAGCTGAGAGACGTGCGAAACAAAGGACCCGCATGGTGTGGTGGTGAACACGTTACTCCCCGGAAAGGATAATAGCGCGTTCGTTCCCCACCATAGACACCTGCGGTCCAGAGTTTTGCAAATATCTCAGCAACGTTGTGGTAATAAACGTAATCAAACATCGCTTACCCCACACCCACAGACATCGAGGGAACGGCTCTATATGCAACTTCTGTAGGATTCAATTACTTCTTGTATACCTTTGTATGCCAAGAAACAGTAACAGCGTCAACATTCGAGTGTGCTATTCTGCAGCCTACAAATATACGCATTTAAACACTAGCCTTTCCTAAGACCGACATTCTACTAACCTCGGCATTGATAATTGATAATTGGCATTGATAATCCGATGCTTTCTTCAATAAGCCAATACTTCAATTTCAATACCAACCTCGTCTGCTTATTGAAGAAAACAAATACTAGTCCATTACCATTAGGACGCCTTATATAGGTAAAAACATTGGAACGAATGAATCAGAGAAGACCTAGTTACCATAATGGAAGCCCAAATACGATAGACAGATTACAAGACTAATCATCGGGACCAGACGATTGCGATGACGGTGGGGTTTTCACGAACCACTTCAAACGAACCTTATACATGTGATCAAGCAGCAACCGACTTAAATGTCTCTATGAAATATGGGTTTTAGAGTAATGTAACGAGAACACGGAGAAAGGAAGTAGGCAGTTCCTGATAAACAAGTTCAAAGAATGTTTATTCGATCTGAGCGCACCTATAGAAATGTCAAACACTATGCTATCACAAGAATCAATGAAGGCTCTGCTTCGTTGCTTCTGCCTGAAGAGCTCTGGCTTTCTTACGTGTTTCTTTTGATACATAATCTGCCGGAACCTGAAATCACACAAGAGGCAGCGTTAACATAACTGTGGAGAAGCCATCGTTGACCTTCTGCTAAGGTGAAACAAACTCACCAAATAACCAACGATGTATCGACGACCTATCATTTCTCCGACAAAGAACCAAAACACTACTTCTAACGTGACTGCTGTGTAGACGAGGAACTCCTAGATGAATCAAACGTATTATGCAGCAAACATGCTACACGACTAAAGAAAATAATGGTATTAAAAGGAAAACATGGGTAGAGAATCAGAACATAGAGAAAAAAAAGGATGAAGCTCTTGGCCTTGGCTAATCTCTGAAGAATGAGCCATGAATTCGGCTTCATAAAGTATCGTTGGAGGTGACTTAATGCATATCTGGGCTTCATAACGACTTGCAATGACTTACCGATGTATCCAGTCAGTGATGCTATCCTCTCAGACAAGTTTGGTACCAATTTGCCTACCCTGGAAGGATGAAAGGCTTGGTGGATCTTGGGCGCTTGGAGCGATCCCGTGTGTAATGCAGGGCAACTCCGACCACTGCGCTTCATGAGTCAAAAGCTACTTCATACAAAGCGGCCTTGCAAAATTCACTAGTCATTCTTTTATTAAAAACAACTAGATTCGTGCCAAATATCCAACAATATAAAACAGAACGCCTCACCCTGACTGTAAGTTGTTGGTACTGTTTTGTCTGGATGAAATCCGACACTTTCTTCCAATCAGCCTTGATTGCGGGCCAGTCAGTAGTCTTGGGAGGAGCAAGTTCGTGCTTTCCGACAGCCTACACTATGTCTCGTAATGGGATTAAAAGATCCAAGAGAAAGCCGAAACACTGAGGGATTACCTTAAGAATTTCCCAACGGCGTGGAAACTGTGCAGCCTGATGACGATACAAATAGCCCAACATGTTCGCGATCTTCTCAAACATGTTCATTTTATGAGTAGCCATTTTTATACCTTAAAAGTAACTGTTAACAGGCGCAAACATTCTGCTAATCCAGAAACCATTCAAATAATCAATACTGACGACATGACCAAGAACACAAACTGGAATGCACAGTTCAACATCTGACGACTCAGTTTTCGAAAATGGGTGTCATAATAAGCACAAAAGTATTTCCGTGATCTGATTAGATAGAAGAGGTGAAGCTCGGTCTTACTAATGTGTAATTCCATCTGGACGAACTAGAATCCGACATCAGTTCGCGTCTGATGACACAGATTTAAACAGACCGTCTCAGAAGAAAATTGTCTTTCGAAAACCACTGCACAGCGATTTCAACCGTTACGTGAATACAATATGACTCATAGCACTGTATAGCATGGTGTTATCTTGTTATCGAGAAAGAGAGGATATCGATCGGACAAATCACAATCGACCAAAAACTCGTTGCTACTTTTGTTTTCTGCGCTTTTCTGCTCTATTTTGCAAATACCTGCATATGTGTGGCGAAGAAATTCAGGGATAACTCTGGCTTACTGGTAAATAATGAAGCTAATGATAAGTAGTAAAAACCAGTAATGATAAAGCAAAAAGTACCATTCGAGTAGTTAGCAACGGGGCGTTTATGCTGATTGGTTCATTGTGTCCTTTAAATGCTGCATTTGAGTGTAGGAGACCATAACTATATCAGCCTTGACCTCCTGTTTATAAGCTTTTCACAGTTGTCATGAGTTAATGTCTGCGAGTAGCTGGATGCAGTTTACGAAGGACTTTAAGGGATGGCCCTAAATCTCTGTTATAGCTTTTTCCGTATGTATCTGCCGTATTTCTACAGTTTAGATGAATGGGGATGCTGTTAGGCAGATTTCCATCAGATTCGTAAGTGAGAATGGAGACGAACTCGGTGGAGCTGGAATCGTCTTGCCGACGTCCGTGACGTGCAATCAGTTACAGCTCTTGTGTAATCAGTTGTTAGGAAGCAGGTATGAAATTAGGGTGTCTGCTCTACAGTGGAATTTTCTTGCTTTATTTGAGTTATTATGTAATAAGCCTTAAACGGTTTGTCGCCTCATTGTGGGTATGAGGTGTTCGTGGCTGTCGGCTTGCGATGTACAAGGAGGGATTCACTCCTCCAGCAGGGCATCCCAAGCAGAGTGGTAATTCGCTGTTTCCATCAGTAAACCAATACTAGGATCCACCACCATCTTGGTATCAGACTAGTCAAATGGTGGCGAATCTACTTCTGATCCACAAGGACTGCAGCTGCCTGTGGTAAGGACGATCCAGGACAGACCTTGGCCAGGCTGACCACGGGACTCCGGGAAGCCACAGTGCCTAAACGAGCAGAACTTTGAAAAAATGGAAGTTGTGCTGGGGCCCGCAAAATCAGTGAGGACGGGCCATCCAAGTATCCAAGTAAGCATGTAAGTAAGTATTAGGTAATAAGTGACGTTGTTTATTCTAGCGACGATCCAGTGCCCATCTCTTTCTTCACTGAACATGGAGTTGAAATTGTTGAGAGCATTGAGAAGAGCATTGACAAGATCGACCTTGAGAAGGTGTGAGCACCTCGTTTGCAAATTGGTGTTCCTTTATGAGTGTAATATTCTGTTTATTGTCCGTTCTTCCCTGTAAATGCCTTAGTTCCATTTTGTTCTGCGTTTATTTCCCCAACTTTTAGACATTGTGCCTTATTTACCAGCCACAAGCTGTGTTTCGAGTTCAGCCGGTCACGAGATGCTCTTCAAGTATGCCAGGTCATGGCGAACCTGTGATTTCAGCTCAGTTTAGTCCGGATGGAAAGTGAGAATCTTGTAGGATTTCTTGATTATCCTGAATAAGAGTTCGATCCAATACATTTTATGTTAAAGCTTATCACTTTCCATTTTACTGTCCTAATGTTGCAAAAGTAAGAAGAGCGTTTTGAAGTTATGATGTTTCTGAACTTACTCATCTGTGAGGAAAGAAAGGATTGTGCTTGCAGAAGTCTTGCCAGTGGCTCTGGCGATATGACTGTCCGTATATGGGATATAGATACCGAATTGCCTCAGTATACGTGTGAAGGACACATGAATTGGGTTTTATGTATCGCATGGTCTTTTGATGCTAGGAAAATCGCTTCCTCTTGTAAAAATGGCCAGGTCTGTTCTTTATCTTAGCTAGGTCTTAGTTTCTAGTTATCATGTGATCAGGAAGTATTTAGAAACTAGCGGTAATTTAGGCATTTCATCTCGCAAATATTACTTAGATTATGATTTGGGACGCCAGTACTGGTTCGAAAATCGGCAAAACATTATCAGGACACAAGCAGTGGATCACGCATTTAGCATGGGAACCAATGCATAAGGATCCGAATTGCCGGTATGGTCTCCACTAAGATAGAAATATTGGGGAAAGATTGCTGGTTTTTCTTCTTAGGTATCTCGCCAGTGCTGGTAAGGACGCTAACATTCGTATTTGGGACACGATCCAAGGACTTGTAGTACGATCACTAAACGGTTAGTTTGCCGTTTACTTCCGTCTTCACTTTTGTTTTCACTAGCCAATGAAGTGTTTCCTTTCTCAGTATTGTTTCTTTCGTTAAAATCATTCTTTCTTATCGAAATTATGATTCTGGCATTAAGCCTAGGAATTCTGGGATGGGGTGGTTTAATCCCAGTATCAGAAGTTCTAGAATCTTCAACAGAGATGAAGTTTTGGTTGTCGTCTTTTGGATTGAATTATGCCGTTTTGTTTTTATTCCTGTTTTGTAATTTGTCGATTCAGGTCACACAGCTTGTGTAACGAGTTTACGATGGGGAGGCGAAGGTCTCATTTACTCTGGTTCTCAGGTACAGACACTTAGCCACGGATCGTACATTCCATTGCTTTCTAAGTGGAATTTTTCGTGGGATATTAGTTTTGAAGTGGAATTCCACAACTGATTAGAGAGTATAGTTTGCCAAACGTTTAATTCTTCCCATTCTAAGGACCGTACGGTAAAAGTGTGGCGTGCAAGGGATGGAATAATCTGTCGGAACCTTGTTGGCCATGCGCACTGGATCAATACACTTGCTTTGAACACGGATTATGTATTGCGAACGAGTTGTTTTGATCCAAAAAGCGGATGTGATAGACCTGCCAAGGAGAAGGTTCATTTATGATGACTACTCTGTTTTTATATTTTTATTTTATATTACTCGGCATTGCCTATTGTGCAGATCCTGCTATTTCTTCCATTTAGTTCTTTTCCTTGCATCGGTCATGCACAATGTTCTTCGGATTTGCTTGTGGTCTTGGCTACTGCTTTAGCACTTTTAGTCTTCTTTTTATGTATCGTTGAATGCAAGTTTAATCAATTTTACTTGGAAGCCTGGAATATGCTAAGGCGTTCTTAGGTCTTCTTGATTGGACAGAATTTCGTTAACAAATGCTAAACCAGTTTACCGATTCTAGAGGGATGGGGGCTTGGTTAGTCTGGACAGAGTTGTACAAGTGCGCCTTGTGCATTAAACGGTAGCACTGTCCACTGCTCCATATCCTTCGTGTTCATTGGACGTTCCTTGACGACGGATACTGAATTTTTAGGATTCATAGGTAACAGCGGTTAGCATGAACTGCCTTATTTGAATTCTGTAATGCTGAGAGATTTGCAAAACTTCGGACCGCAGGTGTCTGCGGTGGGGAACGAATGCGCTATTGTCCTTTCCGGGGAGTAACGCGTTCACCACCACATCATGCGAGTCCTTCGTTTCGCCTTTCTCTCAGCTAGTTTTATCGATCACTTGCTATCAGCAATCACCCGTCAACGGGATTGATCTGGGAGCCTAAGTCGGCATTGAACTCAAACTGATGTTATAGTTATAATCACAATCTTAACCTTTTTTATTTACTGCTTAATTTTTTTAACGGCAGGATTGCTGATGGCAAGTGATCGATAGAACTAGCTGAGAGACAGGCGAAACGAAGGACCCGCATGGTGTGGTGGTGAACGCGTTACTCACCGGAAAGGACAATAGCGCCCTCGTTCCCCACCGCAGACAGCTGCGGTCCGAAGTTTTGCAAATCTCTCAACATTATAGAAGTTATAACTCGCAACATACCTTACCGTTAAAAAGAATAGGCAGTAAATAAAAAGGTTAAGATTGCCTTATTTGAATACTTTGATGACGGTGTTCAAATAGGTTCGTGCAGGTCTTATCTGGTCGAATATGGTTCCCCCTTCTTGGATTCTCGAGATGACTTTGCTAAAACTTTCTCAGGCCATCCCGACACTCAACGGGCCATCTATCGTGGAGGTATCTGTCTGCTCACGATAATCGTAGTATTCTTAGCCAGAACTTTTAGAACGGAGACTTCTAGTCCTTAAAATAGGAGTACTGTACTGAGATGTTGAATCCGTTTAGTGAATGATGGGGTTCGCAGATGAGTTCGAAGTCAATTTTATGGTCAATGTTTTCATCTACAAGCCGATTTCTTCCGCTCTTCTTCGTAGTCTATCGTCCTAAATTCGGCACATATTATCTCGTTGGAGTTAGTATAATATCAAAACAGAACTCATGTATTGGGTGGCTTTCGTTTTCACTTGTACACGTTTTCATTTCTATTGTTGTGCAAAGTTCGATAACGTGTTATCTAAAATTTTCTCTCATTTAGGATAATGATCAAACATTTGAGGTTATATAGTCTATAATCTTTTTGATACCAGTTCAGATTACAAACGAAACTTTGGAATTCTTATTGTTCTCTGTGATTCTGTTTTGGCATTGAAGTCGGTGAAGTTATAATTTAAGCAGAACATTTTTGAGCTTGCGTAAAAATTCTCTCGTCCTTTTCGTCTTTGTGGCTGGATATTAGGATCTTTTGGGAAAAGCCACTGAAATTGGTCCGAATCCAGTGTTTCATTTCAATCAGGAATGTGTAATAATTACAAGCCTTTATAGACATCGGATAACAATTTGGGCAGATCGGTTTTCCTAGCAATACTTGTTTATGGAAACCTCGATCCTGAAGACTTTCCCCTTGTCTAGTGCATGCATCTGATAGCAAGACGATGGTCTGGTACTATCTCGTCGTTGTTACAGTCCTCATTGTGCCTTCGACTTTCGTCGTCTCCACGTATCATCAGAGAACAGCTTTCGGGTATTGTGTCTGTATCGCGTTTATTTAATAGGTATTCTTTGATTACTAGGAATATCTGGTTCATAGTATTAGTTCGCTTCTAGCCAGACATCCCTAGGGAAATGTCGATCTCCTCACATTGAGAATTTCTGCTGAGTACATTACAGTACAACTCTTTCTGTACATTGCGACTCGCCACCTCGATTCAGGAACATCCGGCAACTACACTGAGTTGGTAAACCATCTGGAAGATGGACCACGTTAAAGTGTGTAAAAGATGCCATTGATCACCTTACTGATGCCTACACGTGTGCTGAGACACTTAACAAAAAGTTTTTTAAGTTTTGTATTATGCAGCAAGAACTTTAGTGCGACATAGAGAAAGTTGTGCTCATTACATGAGGTTAGTGAATATCTTGACAATCAATGGAATAAGTCTCAAAAGGCGAAGATGATGAGCTGGTAGTATAACGAAAGAGGGCGATAGAGGAGAAGATCAGGGGAGTGAATTCAGGGAAAATATCAAAGGAGAACTGCGAGGAGTTTTATCGAAATGCTCGTCGCATTCGTGAACTAGGATTCGATTAACTCTCAGCTCCTCAAACTGCAGCCCAAGCCACAACCCACCACCCCGTAGTTAACACAGTAATAAAATGAATGTAAATGGTGGACCTCACAACATTTGAATACTGATAATCTAAGGAATTAGGTATACCCAAATGTATTACGATGACAGCTTTCATTCTTCCTCATATTCAGAACGTTGTGCTTTCATTCTTACCTCTCTGTTGCTTGTCTACCCTATTATGTAGTTATCGTCTCTCATCATCAATGCGTTAGAGGAATCGTTTTGTCCTCCCCGGTAAGCCTTCTACAATTACTATGCTCTCTATTGTTTGCATACTCTTTGTCATGTGGAAAAGCTGAAATTGCCGCGTGGCAAGACGACAGTGAGCCTCCTCGTTTCTTCACATCTGAGATCACCTATCTTCCCTTTGATCAACGAATGACTCGAAGCCGCACTAGTGCAATACCCATTTATCCTTTTTTCGTTCAAGAGTAGCTCATTATGTTCGCTCTGGACCAGTAGAGTACCATGTTTTTCTTCGAAGATTTTAGTGAAAGTTTCTGCCCAAACAGTCAGTGACTACCGGTCTTCCTAGCTTGACATTCCTAGGAACCCAGAATTTTAAGGACATGCACATTGGTTCGAGGATGCAATTCGTGATCTTCAACAGAAAGAGTGAGTCATCTTTTGTAAGTCGATCACGTTGGAAAGTACCAGGAGCGAAGCCTACATCAGAGAGAATCCCAAAAAAGGTATCCAGTGGTACATGCAGCTGCCGAAAGATTTAGGAATGAAATCAAACAACCATACCTCAGATTTTGAAAGTACTTTTCTTTAAGTTGGTTTAGAACTGTTCAAATGAAGTTTTGAAGTTAACTGTTTTCTGAATGACAGTGATAGCAAGTGGCTTTCAGTCGTCTGAAATAAAGAAGCTTGTGATAAGAAGTCGAGCAGTTTAGGGGTCTAAAATGCATATATGTTCACACACTATTTCCTTCTTGGAAATTTCCTTGTACGTAGACGTCTACATTGTGCTAAACTTTATTAATTTACGTTAAACGTTTTAGCATCATGCTTACTTACTTGGATACTTGAATGGTCCGTCTTCACTGGTTGTGCGGGCAACAGCACAATTTCCACAAATTCGGAGTCTTGCTAGTTTAGCCATTGTGGTTTCCTGGAGTCCCGAGGTTGGCCTAGCCAAAGTCTGGCCCAGCTTGTCACCAGCACAGGAAGTTGACACCTTTGTGGATCAGAGGGGAATTTGCCACGCCACTAGTTTGTTACCAAGAAGGTGGTGGGTGCTGGCATTGGTTTACTCTTAGCTGGGTTTCCTGATGGAAGCACCAAACTCTTCAGCTTGGGAGACCTTACTGGAGATGGATCCGCTTGTTGTTTATCGTAACTCGACAACACCTCCTAGCGACGATGAGGCGGTAAACCATTGGGACGTTTAACATAATGTACATTTAAAAATAGTTGCATTTGTTAAAGCTCTACAGCAACTTTTCATTGCTATATGAACTTTGTTATACGTCTTTTTTTGCATGGCATGTATTTGGAGTTTTGGAAGAAATATCTGGATAGAGAAATGTTTTCCAGCTCTTCAGATAAAATCGGAAGTATTTTAAGTGTCAAAAAATTGCACAACGGAGATATGATGATGTGCTGAAGGTCTGTGGTGGTGAGCGATTAGTAAGTGGATCAGATGACTTCACAATGTTCTTATGGAATCCATCAATGTCAAAAAGTGCGATAGCCAGGTTAACTGGTCACCAGCAACTTGTGAATCAAGTCAGTTTCTTCCTATCTTCATTAGTTCATTGAGTGAATTGTTTGCGTAAAATTATAGGTTATGTTCTCACCAGATACACGCTACATAGCGTCGGCATCGTTTGATAAATCTATAAAATTGTGGTGCGGTAGGACAGGGAAATTTATTGCTTCGTTAAGGTTTGTATATTAGTTACTCGATTTATTTTTAGCAGTTTTTAATGTAAAACAAAATTTAGGGGTCACGTGAACGCTGTCTACCAAATCTCGTGGTCAGCCGATAGTCGGTTGTTAGTTTCCGGCTCGGCGGATTCTACTCTGAAGGTTTATTTCTTGCGTAGACGACATTTTAAAGATACACTGATTCTTGTATGTAGTGCATTGGTTTTCAAAGTAAAGTTTCACCATAATAGGATCTTACAACTTCGTAGATCTATGTTGGGATGTTATTCATGCTGTTAAATATGAGCGTATGGCGAAGTTCCCCATCATTTAAGACTATCAAAAAGTTCTTTCAGGACCTGAGCATTTGTCTTTAGGTATGGGAAATTCGTAGCAGACGACTTCATTTTGATTTGCCTGGCCATGGGGATGAAGTATACACGGTTGACTGGAGTCCTGAAGGCACAAAAGTTGTTAGTGGTGGGAAAGATAAAGTACTCAAGCTGTGGCGTCACTAATCGTCGACATTTTTGAGAACTCTTTGTGGTGATGCAATCTTTCGAAGCCGTAGATTTCATTTGAGAGGATTTCCTTGTTGTTGATTTTGTGTTTGCACTAGTGTTCCTTTCTTGTTTTGTTGTCTATTTTGTTATACATGTATATACATACATATATTGAACGAATTACTGTTGTTCTAGCGATTTTGATATTAGTGTACAACGATTTTCTACGAAGATTAGTTTCTCCCTTTGCTTCCTTTTGTAGACAATTTATATGGTAATTCCCATGACCGACTTTCTGTTAACCTCGGCATTAATTGATAATTCAATGTTTTTCATCAATAAGCAGACACGA
>UYYA01005603.1:0-15398 GCA_900624975.1 Angiostrongylus costaricensis | reverse complement strand
ACGTAAACGATGAATGCATTTCCAAAAATGCTGATCGTCGGAATTACTATGTAGAACGCCTGGTACACAATTGGAATTACGTTGGAATTCATGGCGACCGCTGGAAGAGTGGTGATTATGAATGGATCAATTGCTGAGTACGGAAACGACTTTAAACATAGATGAGTTCTGTGAAAAGTCAGGCATTTTAAAACCTTACTACAATCTGCAGTTGTAATGCAGCAGATCTGTGATCTGCATCCAGTGGATATTTATGTGATTTGATTAATTAGCCGGTAGCTCATCACCTTAGTCGCTGCAATCGTACTTGAGAAATATTTAATGGGCTCCGCTGTTTCGTACGAGAGTTCGACACCCGGCCACACACCTCAACCACAAGCACCGCAATTTCCGTTTTGGGCTGTCACTAGTAGTTACAAATGTTAAGGAAACGAAACACATTTGTCGCTATTTTTGACCTAATTCATAGCAAATTCTAATTCATTTCAAATTGAATTTGTGAATATGAACCGGTCTTCTGGACGTTCTTGACGGTCGATCCATGCGCATTAACTTTGTCTGCGTTAAAGAAATTTAGTCAAGAATGCTTGTTCTTGAACAAACTTCTGTGCCATGAACCTGCCATCACGCTATGACTCAATGGCGTTTATGTCCTACACATACGAAGCCATTGTTTAACATTCGGTATTATTAATTTTGCTCATATGGATATTGTCTAATGCATGCCGATTTGGGAACAAAGGGCACAGGGATCTAGTTGGGAAGTACACATAAAACACGATCTGGAGTCAACACAATTCTTCGTTTACTTATGGCCTAAGAGGTACTCGTTAGTAACAAAAATAATGGAATAATTAAAATACTTCTAGCGACGCCGAGGATTCTGTCAACAAATATTATTTAAAAATACTCACTGCTGTGACTGTCGGCGTTCAGGTATTGCTTGCTCTGGAAATGAAAATGAAGAACAAAAACCCTCTGAATGAGAACTGGACCAAAACGGAATTCGTGAAAAATATCATTAGTTCGAAATCGAATTCACGCGCAACTCTGAGAAGAACTGGGATGAAGGATACGAGACAAGGAGCAAAGTGGTAGAAGTTTTGGGATCCGCGTATTATGTGAAGTCGATTCATGTGAATAAGTAGATAAAATTTGCATAAAACATTAAGCAACATTAGTTCTGATGTTTCTTCTTTGCTCCTTCATCTAGGGAAGTGCTGTGCTTTATTAGCCTCGACAGTGTTCCCTTCTAATTCCACGCAATTTCTACCAACTTTGGGTAAAAATGAATGCCTTGTTTCATCTAAAGTAAAGGTGAAAGCAAGTATCATACTAGTTCGCACATTTACTAGAATACATAAAACAGTTCGTAATCAAAGTTTGTTGGCTGGACTCGCAGCTGCAGTTTCCTTACAGATCAGGGTATGAGGCTCGCAAAAACCACAATGCCTGAATAAGACCACCACCATGAACGACGATTTCGAGGGGCGACGGAAAGAAACGATTGGCAAAATGTGCTAGGGTCCACAAAAGTCGTGCAGATGAACCGCCCAAGTGTCCAAGTAACTAGCCAAAAAAGTGAATATTGATTTCATAGTTGGAATGTTGCCATAGGTTAACATCATTAGGATTTAGATTAAGTTTTCCTCTCCAAATGACATTGAACCTTAACGGAGATCCTTTGCTGAGCTATCACGAGTACATGATATTCAGAATGGCAACGAACCACATAGCGCAGCACGTGGTGGCCTGCGAGGACAGGAATACCAACGAGGCGTGTCGATAAGCAACAGCGAATCATTCCGTTTGCCAGACATTAATCACATCCACCCTGTATAATGAGGTGAAGTAAATGTCTCATCCTTTGGTATGCATTAATAACCAGTTGTTTTTGTTTTAACCTCTCTACCTTTTAGTCAATATGAATACCGAGGGACTCTTCTTTCGTAGCACCGCGATCTCTGACATTGAAAAAGAGTTAAGTGTTTTCATACGGTGGAGCAGTTAAGAGCAGACCAGTGCTTAGTGTGGTAATAATTAGTAACAGACATTCGTTCTACCCTCAAACGGTCATTGTCAACTGTGTACACTTATCGTACTGAACCGTTCAAATACATTTCACTGGGCTGTTACGACATTAGAATGAGCGACATCGATAGAAGTGCTGAGATATTTGCAAAACTCCGGACCACAGGTGTATGCAGTGGGGAACGAACACGCGCCGTTGTCCTTACCGGGGAGCAGCGCACTTCACCACTACACCATCCGGGTCCTTCGCTTTGCATGTATCTCAGCTAGTTCTATCGATCATTTTGCCATCAGCAATCACCCGTCAACGGGATTGTTCTGGGGAGCCNACTGGACCAAAACGGAATTCGTGAAAAATATCATTAGTTCGAAATCGAATTCACGCGCAACTCTGAGAAGAACTGGGATGAAGGATACGAGACAAGGAGCAAAGTGGTAGAAGTTTTGGGATCCGCGTATTATGTGAAGTCGATTCATGTGAATAAGTAGATAAAATTTGCATAAAACATTAAGCAACATTAGTTCTGATGTTTCTTCTTTGCTCCTTCATCTAGGGATGTGCTGTGCTTTATTAGCCTCGACAGTGTTCCCTTCTAATTCCACGCAATTTCTACCAACTTTGGGTAAAAATGAATGCCTTGTTTCATCTAAAGTAAAGGTGAAAGCAAGTATCATACTAGTTCGCACATTTACTAGAATACATAAAACAGTTCGTAATCAAAGTTTGTTGGCTGGACTCGCAGCTGCAGTTTCCTTACAGATCAGGGTATGAGGCTCGCAAAAACCACAATGCCTGAATAAGACCACCACCATGAACGACGATTTCGAGGGGCGACGGAAAGAAACGATTGGCAAAATGTGCTAGGGTCCACAAAAGTCGTGCAGATAAACCGTCCAAGTGTCCAAGTAACTAGCCAAAAAAGTGAATATTGATTTCATAGTTGGAATGTCGCCATAGGTTAACATCATTAGGATTTAGATTAAGTTTTTCCCTCCAAATGACATTGAACCTTAACGGAGATCCTTTGCTGAGCTATCACGAGTACATGATATTCAGAATGGCAGCGAACCACATAGCGCAGCACGTGGTGGCCTGCGAGGACAAGAATACCAACGAGAGTGTCGATAAGCAACAGCGAATCATTCCGTTTGCCAGACATTAATCACATCCACCCTGTATAATGAGGTGAAGTAAATGTCTCATCCTTTGGTATGCATTAATAACCAGTTGTTTTTGCTTTAACCTCTCTACCTTTTAGTCAATATGAATACCGAGGGACTCTTCTTTCGTAGCACCACGATCTCTGACGTTGAAAAAGAGTTAAGTGTTTTCACACGGTGGCGCAGTTAAGGGCAGACCAGTGCATAGTGTGGTAATAATTAGTAACCGACATTCGTTCTATCCTCAAGCGGTCATTGTCAGCTGTGTTTTCCGGCTCGAAAACCCATAAACAAGCAAAGTTTCTAACTCTAGTGAAAAAGCAACTCTCAAAAACTTGCTTAGATGGCTGAATGAACACTTATCGGACTGAACCGTTCAAATACATTTCACTGTGCTGTTACGACATTGGAATGAGCGCCATCGATAGAATTTAAAAACGATAAGTAAAGCAAATAGAGTTTTTTCAAAAAACGAGTAGGGCAAATAGAATCTTTAAAAAATATTAGCTGAGGCAGATAGAATTTAAAAACGATAACGAAGTCCAACGGATCTCCCTCATATGGGGGATTTCGAGCGGGTTAGTCGCGAGGCAACGTGGCGTGTCGTCCAGGTGGCCGGTAGCGGGTTAATCGCAGACCAAAGGCCACTTTTCCTTTCCTGAGAGGCAGGTGAATCCAGTGGATAGACTTCCTGTTTCTGCTACACCGATTTGGCACATACTTTCTGTATTTGCTAGGCGTAATCATGCATGCGTGTGTGGGCGCGTTCTCGCTTATGAGGATTGTATTCTACGGGTCAATTAGACCAAAACAATGCAATAAAGTGACAGGGAAGTATATAGGAGACGGTTAGGAGTCGCCTGCAACAAATAAACTGTATGTCGACTCTGGGAGAGCCTGGTAAGCTACCCGTTATTACCGAGCCCCACTTTCAGAGACCAACACGCGGGTATCAAACTATTAAACCCAGTAAAAAGATGGGTCTCATTTCCCTGATTCTGATGGAGCTTCTAATTTAGCAGCTTTTGGTAGGACGAGTGCAGAGAGTCTGCTAAAATCTCAGGACCAATGGAAGCTGGCTGGATCACGAAGAGCAATGGTGACGATCTGTATCTACAGTGCACGTACACTTGCATCCGAGTCCTCGATAGAAAACTTGCTCATGCAAGCAAGAACGATAAGGTACAGCGTCATTGGCCTGGTCTAGACCAGAAGACGCCAGCCTCTCAACGCCGCCTGTGACATCGTGGAAGAACTTTTTCTCGGAACACACGACAGTAGAGGAGTCGGCGACGTCGGCGTTCTCGTCAGCACGAGTTTGTCCATGCACATTGATTCATTCGAACAACTTACAACCCGAATCGGACGTTTACGATTAAAAAGGTGTGCTTCAATACCGACTTTGACAATCTTCGTCGTTTACGCGCCGACATTAAGCTGTGACGAAGAAGAAGTTAATGCGTTCCATATAGACGTGGAGAATTTCTACACAGAAGACCACACATTCTTCAAGGTCATCATTGGAGATTTCAACGCCAAGATTGGACTAAGGAGAACGTTTGAAGAACGTCACATTAGGACCCATGGATTAGAATGGAACATGGTGAGCGGCTGTCTGAGTCGGTTGTTGGGAAGATGCCGTTGTCAGTAACATCGACAAAGAATACGATCAGCTCATTCAACATCTTCACGTTAGCGCAATAAAAGGTGAGAGTTCGAAGGACACCAAGAGATGCTTGTCTCCAGAAACAACCGAGCTGTTACGCCACCATGGAATCGCACGAGCTGCAGGCAACCGCGAACTAACGTCCGAACTTGCAAAACAGTGCAGATAAGCTATAAAAAACGATAACGATCTTAAAGAGACAAGAGCAGCAGTAATGGTCAAAGCCGTAGAGGCTGGCAAAAGCATTTGCAATGCCCACGGAAGCTTCGCCAATTACAAGACCAAAATGATTGCACTCCGACGTCCAGACGAAACAGTGGCGGCGTCCAGAAAAACAATAGAGAAAATCATTCACGAATACTACTCGGATCTCCTCGATAACCACGTCTACCTTCTGATTATATAAAATAAAGAAGGATGGATATCTTGTACCACCGGTTCTCCCTTCAGAAATGCAATTTCGTCGGTGGAAAACCGAACAGCATCAGGTCCAGACAAGATAGGACCAAAACATCTGAAGAACATTCTGCCAGTTCTAGTAAACATACTGGTTTGGCTCTTCACACGTTGCGTATCTCAATGCAAGGTCTTTACTCGATGGAAGACAAGCAAGGCAGTGCTATTGTTCAAGAAGGGTGACGATATGGGCAACTATCGCCTCATCTCCTTGCTGTCTGTCGTCTACAAACTTTCCACTCGAATCATTCTAAACAGGATTGAGAGAATACTGGACGAAGGAGAGCCATGTGAACAAGCAGAGTGTCGAAGAGGATTTAGTACGATGGACGACATCCACACGATAACAAGAATCATTGACGTATCGCTAGGGTTGTTTCGCATGCCCCATTCACGCTCATTCGAACGAATATCTCCGAATGCTCCAATTATATCTATATAGGTTGGAAATTCAATATGACGAACGACCTAGCTTCAGAGCTGAGCAGAAGGAAACGAGCGGCTTGGGGAGCTTTCAAGAGCATCGAGGATGTACTGAAGAGCGAAGAACACCCGACTCCGTGCCCCCTTTAGGACTCAGCGGTACTTCCTGCCCTAACACATGCGTCAGAAACCTGGTCGCTGCGTAAGCGGGATGAAAGGTCACTCAACGTTATCGAAGACGCAGTCCAAAGGATAATGTTAGGAGTATCCTGTTCCACAAAAGCAAGGGATGGGATCCGAAGCTCCGATCTTCGTCAACGATTAAAAATCAAACATGGCGTTTCGTACGCCAAACAGTCGAAGATAAGGTGGGCCGGACACAAAATGCGTATGAAGGGGAACCGATGCGCAAGAGCTATTAGTGACTGGATTCCACGGAATGTCTAACGTACTGCAGGAAGACCACCGACCCGATAGCCACAGTTTTTCATAAAGAGCATAGAAGAAAGATATAACGCTATAACGACGAGTGCATAAGCGAGCAGAATCCACTTGGCTACTCTTGCACGGGACAGGGAAATGTGGAAGGTTTACTGGTGCCCACTCGAGTCGACGATCGAATGGACTACAGGTGATACAGGTGAATGAAAGCCCGAAGAGAAAAGAATTGCGCGTAAACAGAACGCTACTGGAAGCGAGATAATTTTGATAGAAAAGAACCCACTCTCTTTGTGTTTTGTTAGAAAAAATCCACAAGACCATGGCTAGAGCGTATAAGAGCGCTAGCAGAATTCCAGTACTCACGTAAATCTTCTTGTAAAGTTTATCTATGGTGTAGCTGTAAGTTTTTTATTTTAGTACAATGCTGTGAACGTCTCATACATCTAGTTACAGTTTGTGCGAAACGTATCAAGGATGATCTTACTAGATTTCTTGCAAAGACAGTAATCGATCCATTGCCACATTGAGAAGCATTAAAGACGAAAAGAAGCAGCCGAATAGAGGCAGCGATTGCAAGTAAACGCAGATATCTTGATGTAATCGATGCTCTGCACAGCTGAAAATCATAGAATAGCTTACTGAAGATTGAGATATTTTCTAAGGCTTTGTTTAGTAACATATTTTTTATTGCATTGTCGCCCAGAGAGTAATGCGAGCTGGCGTTTTCGGCGAATGTGTTGTGTGGGCGTTTGCTGAAGAATACACGCTTGAGCTTGAGCTGTTTCTTGGCATGACCCAGTTTTTCCATCTATGTACACTTACACAACATTCTTTACAAGAAAAGTAGGCAGATCGTATTTGAATTCATGGCGGCTCTATTCTTCTGCCATTCGTTTGTAATGGACGTCGAACTTACATGTTATAGGAAATGATCATCACAAAGTGCGAGAGACTGTGTAGTACGTCACCAAGTGATATGAATCCAATGAATATGTTGCAGATGCTGCGGAGGGATCTTCAATATTTCTCCAATAAACAGGAGATTTAAAAGTTCCTGATACGACTGCGAAAATTGGAGAAGTTAGAAACCCATTCAACAGAATGTTGAACGGCATCCTAAGTGAATCTCTTGATACAGAAACACTTACTTTGATCGTATGGTAGCGTAGATGATAAACAGATTTCCAATGACGCTGGTGGATGGAATCACTATGTAGAACGCTTGATACTCAAATGGAATAGGGTCGGGATTCATAGCGACAGCTGAAAAGAACCGTTGTGTTGCACGCACGAATTGTGGAACCCAGGGACGACTGCCAACAATAGTTGCCTGTGAAGATGACGAAAGAGCCTGTCAACTTATTTTGCTAGTTTCCTTATCTATAACTAATTACCTCAGCTGTCTCATACTAATCAAAAATCCTACAGAAAGACGTATTGATAATTTTCTAGTAGACTTTACCTAAGCTCAATTAACCATCGCAGTTTTCAAGTAGCTTGCTAGGTTTCATTGAAAGAGCAAAGTGTTCATTGGTGAAATGGTTGCTGAATCTTTAAACATTCGATGTTCACTGAAAGTTTTTGAACTGTTCAAAACACGAAAATCAAATTTTTACGTGGATATTCGCAAACTTATGGCCTCGTTTGGATGAAGTGAGGTGACGGCGGAGTTTCACCAGTACTCGGATTTATGTGATGGCTTGTAAGTCACTCGACGATCAACGGGGTTACAGGTGACACAGGTGAACCAAGACCAACACGATTGCCGAAGTTCAAAAAACACACAGTTGCATCTTCACGTTTCCAATTTATTACGCCGTCGACCACGTGTTGTGAATTGAAAGCTTGTTTCATAATAACTAAAGTTTCGGCTGATATCGGCTTTCTTAGAAGGTTGGCAAGTTGCTGTCCTTAAGCTCTTGAAACCTATGCATATAGCTCGGCCGCGCATCGAAGAATTTCTTCAAGGCCTGAATATTTCGTGGTACAACTGTGATTTAGGCTAGCAAGTTGGAGTAAAAGCTTATATTGCAGTGCGACAACTGGGCTCTTGCTTTTTTCGACATAACAGGGGTACCCGAAACCGGAATGAGTGAATAAAGATAGGTTTGGTGATGAAGACGAACTCAAACAATAATGAATCAAAAGAGTGCAGGCTCATAGATGAGTGGTATCAGCTTTCAATGTAACTATCTAGTGACGTAGTTATATGTTTGAATGATCAGCTCTCATTAGGTGTTTAGACCTTACCATATTTTCCACTTTTTTGCCTGTTCTTGCGGTGAGGGACGACGAATCGGTGCTCGCCTTGTTTAGTACTGCAAGAACAATGTATAGATTAACTGTTAGTAGAGTCATTGTATTCGCAAAATACTCGTTCTTTCGCCTCTACAGCCCTTGGGATGAAGTTGAATGCATAGAGCATCGATAATGATCACTGTCGAACGCTTTATCTCCTATTCTTTTATCGACAAAATTACGACCAAGTTTGAAATTCTACGAACTAGAAATACTCTTCGTATAACTTCCAGCATCATTAGAATTACAGAATTTTTAGACAAATCCTTGTTACCCTGAAGAAGACACCATCGAAATGTTTATTATAAAATTTGTGCTCCAGCAATTTCATTCGCTGACCATTTGCGACCAAGGCTGAGTCGAGCTATTCACGCTAGTTTATTTCTCTGCGTAGTACTATGATAGAACATTAGAAGACTGTTTGACGATCGTTCTTCGACTTTGACTTTGCACCTATACATTCATCAATAATTAATGATGTGCCTAATAAGCTGACATGAACTCGTAACTAATTTCGGCCCTCATAGAGTTTGTTTTTATAGAGCTGTATTGCTATAGTTAAGTGGTACGTTGAATTGTTTTTTCCGATTTCGCCTCGAAGGCAATGATTTTTGGTCTCACCATTGCCATTTGTTTATAGTAGTTCATCATGAAATCTCAGAAGTGAAAACTTTCAGGGATGTTCAATACCGCGATGGCTATATCTATACACATATGTATGTATATGTATATATATACGCATATTAAATCGCCAATCATGTATGTAGCGCTTGCCTCGTGGACAATACGATAACTTGCGGTGAAGTACAGACTAATAGCGTGACCTTATTTCACATTATTTTCGCTATTCATTAGGTTAAAATAAAATTTGCGGATACGGCCAATCACTGTGAAATGTGTTATTCGCTACTGTTGACTGCTGTATAGAGCTCTAAAGCTTCAGAAAGATCCTCCTAGAGCTTAATAGGACATAAAATTTTCGTTCATATTTTGTACACGGCATCGAGAAAGTCCGAAAACTGATATGCTCGTCGAATTATGTTGCCTGCTGTCTCAACTTGTATTCGTCTCGATAATGCGCTTCCAAACATGCCAGTTTGATGTAAATCCTGAAAAGCACTGGTACCTGGATTTTTGTTTCCTTTTTCGCGAAAAGCTCTGCCTTCCATCCACCCTCTCCGTCTGGAATTGAAGTTCATATGGGATTCGACTGAATATATGACGAATTAAGACAATCTTAAAACTATCGAGGCTAGTGAAAATTGACTCCACGTCCACATCTTTTCAGATGAACGAAAATTTTTTGATTTTAGAGATCCATGCGTAATTTTTGCTTCCTTGTTTTGACCTCTCTCAATCTAACAACTCCTAGCCGTTACCAGGTAGTTAAGGATCCAGCAGAGACATCTACTAACGCTTGTTCTTCTACTGGAAATCACAAAAAAAAAACACAGGAAAAAACAAAAAACGCAAAACAACCATGATCTTTATTTGAATTCAACCAAAACCATCAAAGTAATTATCAATAAATAACCGCAATGATGATATTTGCAACACTCCGGACCGGAGGTGTCTGCGCTGGAAGACGAACGCGTCATTATCCTTTCTAGGGGCTAACCCGTTTACCACTTCATTATGCAGATTCTTCGTTTTGCCTGTATCTCAGCTAGTTCTATCGATCAGTGACATCGGCAATCTTCCGCCAAAGAGATTGATCTGAGTGGCCCAAACCGGCAACGAACCCAATTAAGCTGAGGCTGTAGTCGAAGTCACAACGTTAACTTTTTTATCTACTGCCTAATACAATATTTCACGTTAGGGTATTATGTGTGATCCAACCGCAATGATGTTGAGATATTTGCAAGACTCTGGACCGCAGGAATCTGGGGTGGAGAACGAACGCGCTATTGCGCTCTCTATGGGTTAATGCGTTCATCAACACACCGTGCTCGTCCTTCGTTTCACCTGTCTTTCAGTATCAATGAAAACTTTTTTCAACGAATGTGGCATGAAGAAACTCGCCAAGTAGCTCCTTCTTACCCCGAAATCTCGAATTGCCTTGTATGTTGCCACTTTTGATAGACAACACCATATTTCGCCATTCTTCCATTCGTTGAAACCATTATTTCAGCTGTGATCATGAACGCTTACCCTATTCCATTTAGGCATTAGATATTCTACATTGTAGTTCCATCCACCAGCGTTATCGGAAACGTGTCCATTATCTATGTCACCATACGATCAAAGTAAGTGCTGTGGTAGTTCCGTTCGAAGCACCCGTCTTATAAGTCTTCTCTGTTGAATTGGGTTCCGACCTTCATAATTTTTCTATTGTATTCAATATAGATTGAACGTCTCGTCAACTTCTGAAAAGATTTAAGATTTTTGCGAAGCATATGCAACGTATTTATTGCGTTGATATCGCTTGGCGACGTGCTGTGTAGTTCTTCGCACTTACGTCATGGTTGTTTCCTATAATGTGTAACTGATGCAGTTTTTTTCTAATAAATGTACGAGATTGAGCCGGTTTCAATTACCCAGTTTTTGTGTAGAATAAAGTGCAAAAATATCTAGATCAAAAATTTGGATCACATAAAGAAGAATCATCTCATTGTGTCTGGATAAAGAGCTGAAGTCGCCGTTTTTTTATTCATGCACAGTCACCATGAACCATGAGCTTTTAGAACTCTTTGGCAATAGTGCAGAAGGAAATGTATGAAAATTTAGATTATATTTGAACCTCACTTGCTCAGCAAACGGATTTTTTTGAGGAGCAAAGACCATCTGGTACGCCAAGATGTTCGCGTTTACTTGCGATTATTGCCACTGTTCCGCTGTTTCTTTTCGTCTTTAATGCTTTTAAATGTGGCATTAGATCGGTTAGTGTCGTTTCAAAAAATCTGCTTCGTTTGTTCTTTACGCGTTTATTTCGAAAATTGCTTAGAAGTGCTTAAAGACCACCGTAAGGTAATCAAAGAACCTACAACTACACCGTAGACGAGTCCAAGAAGCTTTACATGACAGTAGAGATTTTAATAGCGGTCTTATATGCTTTTATAATGGTCACCTGGATTTTTGGCAATCGAACTTTGGCAGAGTTCGTTTTCATTCTATGAGGGTTTTTCCATTATTGACTCATTTTCAAAGCAGGCCATTGACTACAAACACTAGTCTTCACAAAATAAATGCCTATAAATTAGCACAACTTAGGCTTCCTTCCTCATTGCTCGTTTTTTCAAGGCTTTGCCTCATTCAAGATAATCTAGGCAAGTTAACCGTGCGACAAAGAAACCATTTTAAGAGTGCAGATGGGAGATTCAGTGAGTACCAAACAATACTACGTGAATCTGAAGTGCAGATGGATTCACAGGACGAAGTCCCTTGTTCTTACATACTGTACTACCTCTCCTACTTGTGTAATGGCTCGGAGATGTGCTGGTGTATTGTATGCTAGCGAATTATACGTCTATTAGCGAGTATCTCTGAATAACCAGAAAACACAAAGAATATGGCTGATGTTTGCATACCTCTAACAACCTCAATCTCAAAGTTGCAAGTACTAGACAAATTTCACGTAAGATCCTACTGCCTAGTCTAATATGACGTCGTCAAACTTCGCCCACAGTGACTAATCAAGGCATCACCTTTAGTTCGAGACAACGACGACTGAAAATTTTATGTTAGCCAGGTGGGCTACTTAGTATAGAGAATTTTTTCAGAGAAAAGTTTTCTATCTTTCTAGACAATAGTATTTCATGTCCATATTTGGCCACCTCGCAGTCGCAAATCAAACACCGCAATGTAACTTTTGTAATCTTCTCGATCAATTATGTTCAGTGTTTCAGGCACAATAGCGATTCAGGTTTGACTTCAGTAGCACACAAACGGCGACTTATCCGAAGGAGGCGTAACAGTGGAACAGTTTACTACTTCTACACCGTACCTCCGATCGGTAGCGCGGATAATCCGCTCCTCACAGTATCATTCCTAGTCATCCTCAATAACCCCAGCTCATTCTCAGCCATACTCACTCATTCTCGTTCATTCACATTCATTCACACATTCACATTCATTTTTCAGTAATCAGCAGGTTGTTGTATCTCGTTTCTTAGCTTGTCTACGATGTGATGTCATATTGATGTCTTATATTCTACATCGAATTGAACCGCTACACTTCGCCGCGAATACACTTGGCTGTTACGTTCTGAAACAATGGTAAACTTCAGGGAAATTACTCCCCTCTACCAGTGAGTGCACCGAACTTTGATAACAGTTACACAGAATTTTGATCGCTTTAATTAAAAAGAATATTTAAATTTCAACACGATCGTTTGCGCTATCACAGCACCTGCAACCGGCCTCGTCTATGATGTGTTCATGAATTCCATAATGGTCTACAACATCCTTATTATTGCCTGCAAAATTTTACTGATATATTTAAATTTTATAATTTCTACTTATTATGCGTTGGACATATGTGTTCATGGCTCACAACTGGAAACAAGTAGGATGACGGTATATGCCTCACGGTAGTCGATATGTTTGGAACAGACCACGACCATCGGCAACGATAGCGAATTGAATGCGTCGTGTGCCAGGTCCGCCCTACCCGCGAAGAAAGGGCATCCAAGTATGAGGACAAGTAAGTACCAATAGGTATTTGTTAGATCATGGCGTTTCAAAGACCATTTTATGAACAAATAGTGAAACTGTTAATGACAATATTTGGCAACAGTAACAACAGTGATAAATGAGTGCATAGAGGTTGTTTTCAACAAACTGCAAGTCTCTTTATTTATATGATCTTATAAACTGATCTTCTTAAGCTGACGCGAGGTTGGTACAGATCTTCGTTGTCGCTGTCGTTGTCGTTGTTTTTGATGTTATTGAACGATGGCTGACGTTTCGGCGACTTCGCCTTCCTCAGAGCCTGGACGTACTTTATGTTAGAATACTTTTTATTATTCGGTGGAAAAGAAGGTTAAAGTATTAATGAAGATCAAACTTTCAAATAGACGCCATATTGAACAGAAAGGTCACTCACCGTGATGTTATGTGCGGGACTGGCCTACACGTAGTTTACGCGAGCAAGACACGCCCCGGGGTCAAAATATCATTTTGAAATAGGGCGCCAGGTCACGCGTGATAGTGAGGCATTCGTCCTTCCGGTTCATCTTTGGATTTTTGAAATTTATCCAAAACGCCTCAAGTCTCTTTATTAACAATGAATCAGTGCATTTCACCAAAGAGTATCGCCTTTTGTTTGACAAATTGCTTCCTCTTTGACATGTCAATAAAGATTTTTGTAATGAATAGCGTGAAATTGCTATCACACCAATAGTGTTATTCGGCACCCAGAACAGTTTCCACAAAGAACAAGGCCGTCTGAGGGAATGGATAATGTGAAACAGAGCTATGCGCAACTACACGAATCTTTTCAAATATTTCACGATGTATTGCTATTAAAATATATATCTGCAAATTCTTTGTCCACACATAAACACTATTGTTCCACTGTCCACGTACTTTCTACTTGATGTAGAAGTATTACAATAAGTAGAAGTACTACAATGAGATTGCTGAGGAAGTTTTCTTAGTGTCACCAGTGTTCTTATCTATGCTGTTGTGAATAAATATTTTGACGCATAGCCAGACCGCTGTGATTTTAGTAATGTTGCGAATTTACGTTTGTCTTAAACCGATTTTCCCGTTTATTCAGTTATTATATTACCCAAAGAATTTGGTTGTACCGGCACTCTCTACATCTAGCCGGAATGCGAAGCTTTGATCTTCGAAATCGTTCACGTCTTTGAGATCCAGGAGAATATACATCAATAGCGAAACATAGATGGATCGGCCACATAACGAGAAGAACAGACGACAGATTGAAGAAAAAACTGTAGAGTGGACTCCACGAGAATGCAGACATCTCCTAGGACGGCCATCTATACGTTGGGAGGACGTGTTCGTAGACATATTTGATCAGTTGGACACGCAGCTGCAGTTATTTTACAGATCACAGTATGAGACTCGCACACGCCACAATGTTCAAATAAAACCACTGCCATGGACGACTATTGCAAGAGAAAGAAACGAATTCGAAATGTGCTAAGGTCTGCACAACTCATGAAGACGGACCATCCAAGCATCCAAGCAACTAAGTAAGTATTTGAGTGTACAGCAGCACACTCTCAGATCAATCTTAGCTTTTCCCGAGTAGTAGAACTACCAAGTGGGAGGCACCTGTCACAGAAACGAATCCTATCACAGCTTGGGAGAGAGCTCTCGCGTGCTATGCGCTTCGTGCTAGCCAACATAATACCAACTGCTGCAGATTAGATTATCCATTGAAAAACAAATAAATATCAACGGATAGTCAACAACAACCGTCCTCTATAAAGAAGCATTGCATGGCGAGCATGCCCATTCATGCTGTGTTCAGTGAGGTAGATCCGTCTCGGTACGACAACGAAAACCTAACATCGAGATGACGAATAACTGTGGACCACCGACTCGGATCATCAGCAAACAAGTTTACCAACTTCGTTCAAGCTCAACAAAAAAGGAAAGTTCTTTGTTTCGTCTGTGATTTACGATGGAGTATCAAATGTTGGTTAACCTAACTCTTTTGTGGGATTGAGGATAGAAGACTTTGTCAAAGTAGACGTTGGATTACTTCTTTCTGGCGCCGACTGCTTGACTGCTTCAGGATGCATTGTTGCGAAAAAAATTGTTTGGCAACAATGGATCAACATCCGTCCTGTTTACGAGGACACCGTCTACTGAGATTCTTTATTCCAACGATTCTCTGCTTCATTGAATTGCACTCTGTTCGACAGCGAAGGAGGACATCACCACCTGGGACAGTCACCCATGGTTCATCAACCCAGATTAGTCCGGCTCTGAAAAAATGAAAACATCG
>UYYA01005602.1:0-15403 GCA_900624975.1 Angiostrongylus costaricensis | reverse complement strand
TATATATGTATATATACATATAAATATATGGGCGCGTGTGGCGCAGTGGTCTGAGGCGCCCTGCAACATACACGTGGAACCGATTTATGCGCCCATAGCCCCCTAAGCCCTCCATCCCTCTGGGGTCGGAAAACTGGTATCAGACTTGTCTAGGAGGATATCAGCTCTGGCTCTATACATCGCTAGGCCACATCGAGTCATTTTAAAGGCCGGATATGCATTCAGTCACCTCCAAACGATGCTTAGTGAAGTCGAATGCATAACGCATCCCTCAGGAAATGATCAACGCCGAGAGCTTTATTCCTTATTTTGGCTTTATATATACATAAAATATTGATTTACTTTTTAATATTTACTTATTTCTGTGCGGTTGGTCTCTACGTGACATACTTAGTGGAAACCTCATAGAAAGCGGTGAGTGTGCAAAGCTGTGTTCAAAGTGATTGAAATCTTGGTTTGGAGTTTCTTTGTTTGGTTATGGAGGCGTCTGGCCGAGTGGATTGCTATCAACTTGACCTTTCCAGGCTCTGAAGAAGGCGAAATCCGCCGAAACGTCAGCTTAATCGTGAACAAAGAATAGTAACACCTCGCGTTTGCTCAACAAAAATACGAACAAAATCACTTGAACAATGCCGAGGTTAATAGAAAGTCGGTCGTGGCAGTTACTGATTTACTTATTTTTAAGCCTCACAAAATACCACTATAAAACTTATAAAAAGGGAATTTTGAATATCGCTTACTGCTGAAAGTCTTCCATTTCTATTTATATTTATTCCTTTAATCTCTTTATAACAACTTTCCTTGCATAGCCCTTTGCGAAATTTCGGCGTTGTTCTTAATTCAGATAACTTTACTGACATCCTACTACAACATCTATGTTAAGACGTAAGAGCGAGATGTCCATTGGACAAAATGATGTATTCTGATGTTTTTACAAAACTCATATATCGCAGCTTAATACTTGCTAGCAGAAGGATGAATGACATGAAATATTGATAAACCATTAGTACTTGAACACCGTACCAGGCAATATCAGCATCGTCACTGTGAATAAACTGGTCGACAGACGCATCTGCTTTAGGCGGTGGTGTGTGAAATAGTGGCTGCCTAGTCGCCTTAAATAGGGGCAGTCAGCACTGCTCCGCCTTCGTCACTAGCTTGGCCTGAGTTCATGACGATGAGCGTTTGATTTTTTTAATTCTACACGGCCCGTTTTTCACACCTGCCATGTGGGTCCCAGCATTTCCTGCATTCAATTCATTTCATCGTATCCATCATCCACGAAAGTGTTCGAACTTTCTACGTGTGGGTTTGCTGCAACTTGAAGATTTTTTGTTCAGCAATCGCGAGGTTTTTAAACAGCGTACATTTACTTCCATGGAAAAACAGAATACAACACAACACTAGCTGACGTTTCGGTAGTTTCTTCAGGGCCGCTTTTTTCGTGACTTCCAATGACGACCGCCGTCAACCATTTGCGACTATAATCAGCTGTTCTAAACTTCCTCATTGGAAGTCACGAAAAAAGCGGCTCTGAAGAAGGCGATACTGCCGAAACGTCAGCTAGTGTTGTATTGTATTGTGTTTTTCTATGGAAATGTATGCTGTTTAAAAACCTCTCTATTGCTGAACAAGAAACGACGTATTCATATTCCAATGCCGAGGTTAATAGAAAGTCGATCCTTGAAGATTTTTATTTCACTATACACGTCATTAAATTCTAGCCGAGTCGATTCTTCCTGGAATCTTGAGATAGGTGGGTAGTGCGTTGCAGCTCGGATATCAGGCAGTAAGCTTTTCCGAAAAAAATTTGGTTGCAATTTTTCGGTAGAGTTGTTTGTCTGTCTTGTCTTGTAGTGTCTGTCAAGGCTTGTTGAGCTTTTCAGGAGTTTAACCAGCATTGAACTTGTGATGCTGGGCATCAGCCCTACTGCACTATTTGCTCTGTAGGCGTTTTGGAAAGCATCAAGCATTTTAGATCCTATTTTATACAAGGTTATTTTTATCTCGCTAAAGCGCATTCATGACCAGAAAGCAACTTCGAGTTATCGAAGCTAAATTTATGTATGTCGCCTTACCAAGAATGTCTTTGATGTCAGTTAAAGTAATGTCTTCAGAGATTAATACATTGGCATGCACTATTGGCAACTCCTAAAAACAACCCAACTGGAACGCATGATCTTCAAGTTAATACGTCCTCCTTAGGGGCGAAGTGGCGCAGTAGTAGTGAAGCTTGTTCAGCACGACAAAGGCCTTGGTTAGATCAGACCCGGACCTGACAAGCTTACCATCTATCCCAGGATAGAAAACTTTCATGAAGAAGTCTGTTTGCTAGCTGCAATCTGCAGAAACTGAGTACTACCTTTCATGGCGAAATGAGAACCCTTTGGCTTAGGTATTCCATAATTCTATGAAAAATCGAACAAACCAGCATTCAGCGACATTCGTGAAGAAAGGAAGATTCTCAAGTAGCATCCGAACCTACACGCAAAACGAGGCCTTCGTGGTTGGTGGACGCAAGGAAAGGAATCAAGTACAGGAAATGCTGCGATTTCTCAGAGCATGTGCTTTCGGGTCATGTAGCAATGAAGTACCATTTGGACGCTTGTGATGCAGTTGTTAAAGATGCCATGCCATACACCGTCACTTCCTGATTCGATGACTTCCACTGTTTAGCCAAGCCATACTTCTTTGCGACATGGGCAAAGGGATACTAGGGTCGTCTAAGTTAGTAAAAATACCGACTTGTCGATAAGCTTCGCAAATCGTTGTATGTGCCAAAATATGCGTTCAATCACTTCTGCAGTGATTGGTGGAGCCAATGCATGGCACATCTCCCTCAAGGATTAACCAACACTGAACGCTTTGCCCTTTACTCCTTTATGTTTTTTAACAGGAAGTATTTAGAACTATGTGTCTCAAAATTCAACTAGGAAAAAACGATGTGCACACTCTACGAATGTAGCTCTGTGTTTGTGCAACTAATCCGTTGTTCGACAACCGAGTGGTTTTCACGTTGTACTTTTAGCTCACGCTACCTCTTATGGCCGTTTTTTAATAGTGTAGCACGAGAAGTGCATCAAATAGTGTGTGAGAAGTGAATGAACGTTGCGAATGAATGGCGTTTTTCTCGTGACTCGTGTCATCACAGTCGATCGTGCACGATTTCAGTCTGCACCGTGAGTGATGGCCCTCAAGTAGCCGTGAGCGCAAGTTATGTAGCCCATCGGAATCAACATCGTAAACAGATTGCTGGTCAGGCCAGAGAGCCGAAGGAAGGTAGGGGATTGGCCGCATTGTTAGTTGAGGAACTGGGTTTACATATTGGTGCAAAATAGCTGGCATTTTGAGAAGCTGGGATTGTTTCAGCTCATCATTTGATGTTATGTATGGACTTCAGTCGAATAAGAAGTCTAGCAAAGAGCAGTCTAGAAGAAGTGGTCCCAACCTTAACTAACAGTTTTTTTTATCATTTTGTTTTTTTCATTATTGATAGAATTCATTCATTGAGCATTTTACTTGGTAAAGTCATATTTTGCGAAATGGTTTAAACTATTTTGGTAGTTGTTTATCACCACTTCGTAATCAAGAGGGCACTCATGTTTGTTTTTCTCGCACATTGACGAAACCTTCCGATTTTTGTCCTCATATAAAAGCTTTGTAGGCTTGTCGAAGTCGTAAGGCATCATCGCATCTAGCAAACTGTTTAAGCGCCATTTCACATCTGTGTACTGTAGATTAAGTACGACTGGAAGTCGGTTATGTAGCCATTGGGTAGAAGTGTGTGAGGTGTGTTGGGTAAATATTGTTCAATGAGAACAAATAAAATACCTAACACACGTCGCGTCTGCTCGTGCAACGAAGCGCACCTCAGCTGAAGTTTATGTGTAAAAACCACAAGTGTTGAATGTGGTGCTGTCAGACGACGAAGTTAACGACTAAATATGTCTATCATCTTGTAGATAACATTTATTTGATTCCGTAATGATAGCGAATGGTTCTCCTGCCTACATTTGTCTTCACGCAACTTCGACAAAACGCTGGTTGGCTGTTCCTGTTTCCATGCATAGGCTACTCTATGTCGCCAAAGTATTATACTGCTGTACACGGATAAATGATAAAGCATACGGCGGTGATCATTTTCTCAAGGATGCACCCTGCATTCCATTTCGCTGAGCATCTAATATGATGTGATCGAATGCATCTAATATGTGATTGAATGCATATGAGAGCTATGAAGTGACTAATGGTCGCAGTTAAACCAGTGTTTTTATCCTCTCAGATAAGTCTGATACCAATTTTCCAAACTCGGAAGGTTGGCAGCCCTAGTTAGTTCGCAATGTGAGATTAACCTAGCAGCTGATCTAATGTGTATTGCACTCCTGTAGCAACATTAAGCTTGTTTAAATCGAGTTAATAAAAGAGATACCTACCGATGAGTCAAGTCAGTGTTTGAACGAAGTTAGGTCGTCGATGGATTTCATTTCGCATGAAATTTTTAATGAGCATGCAAAGTTCCCAATATTGGAAATCCTTGGTAAAAATTGATCTTAAGAGATAACGATTCGCATTGAAAAGTCATTTTCTACTTTCGACAAATGAAGGGCTTCAAACCGTCGAGAAATATCTATTGCGACTTGAAACAAGATATGACATTCAGTGAGCCGAGCAAACGAACTGAGAAGAAGAATTAAATATTTCACGTAGCTCAAGAGTTATTTTATTCTTACGATTGTCCTTGATGAGTGATACGACACTGTTAGCACCTTTTCTTTGGTGTTATGAACAAGTTGGAATGTGAACTTATTTAAATATCAGCCCTCATAATGCCAGGCTCGTTTCATCGGTATTGACACTTTTTTATTGATAGAGCTTCAATATGTGGGTATGACTCGTGCTGGTTTTCGTGAGACGTCGGAAACTGTCGTGGAGAGGAAAAACTCCGCTAATCCGCTTCAGGTGCAACACCGTCATCACTACCATTCAAAAACCAACGGTATTTGTAGTAGGGCTTCACTGACACTCGATGGAGTGGTGGATTGTATTCTGTTTGAAGAAGGCCAATATAATCACAATTCATCGAGTCGACACCAAATTGCAGAAATGAGTCGATGCTCATTTTAGTTGTCAAAGTTTGATGAGTGACGGTTTGGGTTGGAATCACGAGTATCGTCGTAGAATGAAAGAGGCTTACTCAGCAATGGAACACTGGGCGGCACAACAAGCTTAGAAACTTATCAATTTTCTCATGACACTTCTGTTTATAGAAAAGCAGTGGTCATCTCAAAAGCGTTTTACTGTAAGAAAATAGTAAATCTAAATGTTCATATACATTTATTCTCCTCACTCCAAGGTATACAAGCAGTTCATTATTGCAATAGGGATCTCCGAAATTGAAAGTGACGGTTTTATTTCAGAAGCCCAAACGATTTCCTTGACACGCGGACGTTAGAATGGTCACTAACTGGCTTGTAGCGATATCGTTCTAAAGAGCTCTCACACGCTTTGAGACTCTAAGATAAAAAAATCTTGCCTAATTTAATTTTCAATGTGTTAGTGTGCCACATACGTTTTTTTGCCCCATTTTATTTCCATTCAATCAATAGCATGTTCAACACTGATGTTTTGCCAAGCGTGGTTCACGAAACGCTTTTCTCTTGTGCTAGTAATTTACAGAAACCTTTTTTTCGAACCAGTTAACTTAGCGTCCAGGAAGTATTAGAAATGAAAATACTTGGAAACTAGGATGGCCCGTCTTCACTGGTTGTGCGGACTCCAGCATGATTTCCACTTCTTTGGAGTGTTCCTCTTTTAACTATTGTGATTCACTGGAGTCCTAAGATCAGTCTAGCCAAAATCTGCTCTAGATTGTCACCATTACAGGAAGTCGCAGCCGTTGTGGATCAGAGGGAGATTTACCACCATGTGATTACTTTGATATCAGAGCGGTGGTTGATCCTGGTGTTGGTTTACTCGTAGCTGAGGTTTCTGATTGAAACTCCGGACTCCTTCTCAGCTTGGAAGACCGTGCTGGAGTGACGGATTATCCCGCTGTACATCACAGCCCGACACCCAGGAACGCTTCCCAGCCACGACGAGACGGTAAACAGTTGAGAGTGAATATGTTAAGTAGAATATAGAACAGAATATGTCAAATAGATTCTGCACCACAAAGACTGTTACTAGTGGATAAGCATACATGCTGTCCATGATAAGAAGAAAAATTATTGAGCAAGCTTCTTCAAGATGGTTCGATCATCAAAAAGCGTTCACCAATTTTTTTCAAGAAAGTTTGGTGTTTTTGTAAGGAGTTGTTATGTCTTACTACTACAGCCTTCCATTGGTCTTTTTAAAGGTTTGCTCAAGGTCATGTGACTTCAATGATGCTGAGACATTTGCAAAAGTCCGGACCGCAGGTGTCTGCGGTGGGGAACGAACGCGCTATTGTCCTTTCCGGGGAGTAGCGCGTTCGTTCCCCACCGCAGACACCTGCGGTCCGGACTTTTGCAAATGTCTCAGCATCATTGAAGTNTGTCTCTCAGCTAGTTCTATCGATCTTTTGCCATCAGCAATCACCCGTTAGCGGAATTGATCTAGGAGGCCCAAATCGGCAACAAACCCAGTTAAGCTGAGGCCGCAGTTATAACCACAATTTAAGCCTATTATTATTAAATTTTAACTTATTATTATTTAATTGTGACTATAACTGCGGCCTCAGCTTAACTGGGTTCGTTGCCGATTTGGGCCTCCTAGATCAATTCCGCTAACGGGTGATTGCTGATGGCAAAAGATCGATAGAACTAGCTGAGAGACAGGCCAAACGAAGAACGCGCGTGGTGTGGTGGTGAACGCGCTACTCCCCGGAAAGGACAATAGCGCGTTCGTTCCCCACCGCAGACACCTGCGGTCCGGACTTTTGCAAATGTCTCAGCATCATTGAAGTTATATTTCACAATGTATTCCCTGCCGTTAAAAAGAGTAGGCAGTAAATAATAAATTAAAACAAGGAAATGTACTTTACAACCCACACAATTTACACATGCTACAGAAAATTCACACCCTTTAAGTGAAGGTTAGCAATCAACAAATTTCACACAAACTTTCAATTTTACATACTCGCACATCTTTAATTGAAACTTGAGCTTTCGAGCAATGCTTAAACTTGTTATTATACGGGAAGTTCATCACGCCGATGGCTCAACCTAACCATGAGCTGGATCGAGGCCACACTGGTCCCGCCAGGCCACATCCATTCCTGGGCGTGAAATTGGTGCTAGACTTGTCTGGGAGCAGCCCACTCTCTGTAATCGTTGTAGGAATGTCCTAACACTGCTACCTCAGGTGTCGAGGGAAAGGGACTCGACCAGCATTCAAGAACATTCATGTTGAAAACGAAAATCCTCAATCAACAACCGAATTCACAAGCAGAAAAGTTTGATGATATAGATGGTGGATGAATCGAATACAAAAAGTTTTGGAATCTGTGGACAAGTTATATGCTAAATACTAACAAAAAATCGTTTGATATCGTCTACACGTAGTGGTGATTAGTGCTGCTTTCTCTAAGAAAATGAGAAATTCCACAGTAACTCAACCAGATATCCATTCCGTAGTTTATAGAGAGATTATCATAGCTTTCTCACCATAGGATACTCATATGTTTAAAGAGAAAACGTCTGCAGAGTCGCAATATGGTTGTTTACATCCATGAACACGTTTTCCTGGTCCTAGCCCTCACCAACCAGTGGTCTCGCTGAGCTGTGAGAAAGAGGTGTACATTGATAGTGTTGTTCTTTCGTCCCACTTCAACAACCTTCTATTGTTCCGAATGTGCTGCGCTGCTTATTGCTTTCTCTTCAGCTTCCAGGAGATGATTTGCTTGGAAACTCTTTCCCTGCTTTCCTTGCAGGTGCTTATCACCTGTATTACCTGTAGTCCCGTTGATCGTCAAGTGACTCGAGCGGGTGCCAGTAAATCTTCCATTTTTCCCTGTCGCGTGCAAGAGTAGCCCAGTGGATTCTGCTCGCTCCATGGACTCGTTGAGCATCATATCTTGTTGCGGCGGTGAGATCTCAACTTTATATGAATACGAAGTCGTTGTAGATATTAGTCCTTTTAGCTGCCACGCGGGACTTTTTCCGTAACTGTCGTGAACAACCTGGAGTTTGGGTCACAATAATTTATAGCAATAGCAACTGCACAATATACAGTTGAAGGAAGTTAGGTGGATACTGGAGTTGGAGACTGAGGAACTGAGAGACTGGATGAACACTGGACGAACGCTACGAACACTTGAAGACGAATGCCCATGAGCTGCCTCTATTATTTCCGTAGTGGGTGGAGCCTTACCAGAGAGAACTAAAGACAGCGCTTAGAGAGAGGTTGTAAAGGATTTTCTTCTAGCACAATCTGATAAGGCTACATGTGAAAGAACGCAGCTGCTTGTTCGGAAACTTCTTTGGGACGGCAGATGCTGGAAAGCACATTCAGCTGACTGCTGCTGATTCACTGCCCGAGCTGCTGGGCAAAGAAGAGCAGTTTGTTGAAAGGAGCTGTAGAATCTCTTTCCAGCCACCTGCGAGGCAAATGCATGAGATAGCGGCTAAGAGGGAATTGAGAGAAGATGCGAAGATAGATTTAAGATAGGTACAGGTGAACAAGAAACAGGCCTCAACACAGGAAATTAGGAATAAGGTCGCCGGAAGAAGTATTTGAAATGTTTTCCATAGAGAACATTCCAATGTTTGCGGAGAATGTTCTCTATATGACTTTCTTCTAGGCTTTTCGTGAAGAACTCCGACCATCGGGTCGGTGGTCTTCCTAAAGTGCGTTTGACATTCCTAGGAATCTAGTCACTAACGGCTTTTGTCCATCGGTTGTCATTCACACGCATTACGTTTACGGCCCACCTTATCTTCGACCGTTTGGCCTATAGAACGGCATGCTTGACTTTTGATCGCTGACGCAAGTCGGAGCTTCCGATCCATTCCCTTAGTTGCTTGACACGGGATCCTCCTAGCATCGTCCTTTCGAGTGCCCAGGTTTCTGGCGCATACGTTAATGCAGGAACTCGCGTTGAGTCGAAAAGGTGGGCATGAAGTAGGGTGCTTTCTGTTCTCTTCACTACTTCCTCGATGCTCTTGAAAGCTCCCCAAGTCGACCGTTTCCTTCTGCTCAACCGTAGAGCTAAGTCGTTCGTCATGTTGATTTCCCGAGTTAGATAGGCATAACTGGAGCATTCGGAGATATTCGTTCCGTTGAGCGTGAATGGGGCATGCGAATCCAATCCGTTCTTCATAAACATCGTTTTTGTGAGATTTAATCGAAGACCAATCTTTACACAGGCTTTATCAAAGTCGGCAAGCATTCGTTTCGCCTGATTAATGTTTGGTGTTAAAAGGACGGTGTTATCAGCAAAGCGAAGATGGTGTAACTGCCGACCACCGATTTTCACTCCCATGTTGTCCCACTCCAATGTTCGAATAACGTTCTCGAGAGTGGCTGTGAATAATTTTGGTGAGATGGTATGGCCTTGCCTAATCCCTCTTTTGACGTTAATGTTAATATCGCTGTAGAATGGTAATACCTTGGTGGTGAAATTTTTGTACGGTTTACGAAAGATCGTTATGTACTGAGTAGGGACTCCTCGACTATCAAGGGCTTTCATGACTGCTTCTATCTCAGCTGAGTCAAAGGCCTTCTTTAAATAGATGAAAGTGAGACAGAGCGGTCTTTCGTACTCTCGAGATACTTCAATGAGTCTTGTTATCGTGTGGATGTGGTCCATCGTGCTGTCCTTCATCCAGTGTTCTGTGAATCCTGTTTGGGATGACTCCAGTGGAAAGTTTGTAGACGACAGACACTCAAGTAGATTGGGCTACAGTTGCCGAAAGCGTGTAGGTCACCCTTCTTAAACAATGACGCGGTCTTGCTGGTGTTCCACTGGGTAGGAACCTTGCATTCAGGCAGGTAGCGTGTGAAGAGCCGAGCCAGTGTGTTTACGAGGACTGGCGGAAGGTTCTTCAGGTTTTCTGATCTCATCCTGTCCGCACCTGGTGCTGTTCGATTTTCCACCGACGAAGTGGCATGTCGATTTCGTCGGTGAAAAATCGAGAGAAATCAGACCCATTCAGCGAACTTACGAATTTTCTGAGCTATTGATTGGTTTCTGCCTTCAATTCATACGTGTCCGGAAGCATTTACATCGTTTAGCAATCACACTTGAACAAAGTTAACATTATCAGTACAATAGAAATGTCTGAATCTAGAGATGTTCACCAAATGAATGCAAGTTTTCAGCAACATACAAAGACTGCCACCACAGAAATTAATTTTTCTTCTGAAATTTTGTAGAGCAGAGTCTTAATTCTTTTTTTCAATAACCGGCTATCATTTAACCTCATCGATAATCAAGACCTTTTGAGATTGTTCAGCTTACACGAGGTTGTTATAAAACTTTTATCAGGCTAATGTTTCGCACAGCCTTCCTAAAGGTCACAGCTATGAAGCTTTTTGGTTTTTTTTAACTAAAATGCCTCAAACCAATTGTATTTAGACGCCGTCGAGTTCTCCAAATTCACAACCGACACCAAATTTGACGTCGTTTCAAAAGAAAGCAACGCTAAATTAGGATTCCAGAGTTATGCGTTAGAACCTTTATATTTAAGAGGTTTTGATAGACTTATTAAGAAGTGGTCCGCTACTGAAAATGCTGCCTGCACCGCTACGTACAAAAGTGTTGCCTACTTTCAAGTCAAAATTCTTCTTAAAAGACCGACATTGAAAGACATTGCTGATGTATAGCATGGTGAAGAATGTGGAAAGTACCATTGCCTTCTATTTAGTCTTGAGTATGATTAGAACGAAAAATGTCCACGAGTTCGCTTTGAAAAAAAAAATGGAAATCTGTTCGCATTATTTTTGAAGATCTTCGCTAACATGGCATACAAATGTCGTTGGTGTCCCATCTAAGCCAATATATTTCAGATGTTGTCGTGAAGACGTGTGCTCGATGACGTGCACTTTTCCATCCATTCATCATGTTTTCTTACTGGAAATTGATTTAATCTCAATAGTGTTTCCAGTCATATTTTCTCTTCGACCAAGTAGTGTTCTTCATTTGCTCATCTCTCTGGCAGCGCCTCCCAACCTGAGAAGGAGTCCGGCCTTTCCATCAGGAAGCCTAGCTAAGAGTAAACCAATGCCAGGATCCACCACCGTCATGGTATCAAAGTCACATGGTGGCAAATCTCTCTGTGATCCACAAGGGCTGCGACTACTTGTCGTGGTGACGACCAGGGGCAGACTATGGCCAGGCTGTCCTCGGGATTCCCGGGAAGCACAGTGGCTTAACCAGCAAATCTCCGCAAAACGATGATTGTGCGATTAGGCTGTGGCCTTCACAACTAGTGATGACGGGCTGTTCAAGTATCAAGTATCAAGTTAAATATTGAACATTGATAGTCTCCGCTTAATTGTTTACCACTTCATCATCATCTGATGGTGCTCGTAAGTCGAATTGCGACGTATGATGGAAATTTATCTGGTAGGAAACAAAATGGTGCAAAGTTATTTGCAAAACCCGGAACCGTAGGTAAGACCGTAAGACCTGGCACAACGATTGCAAATTTATAGGTGTAAATTTCGCGTAAACAATAATTTGTCAGTTAAATGAAAATTACGATGGTGTTCGCAAGCTTCCCGATAATGAGCTATCCACTTTTAGCTTAGAGTGTGGCTTGGGTGATTTAAACTTCTTTAAATCACTGACTAACTCGGCTGCAAACCAAAATACCTATTCTACTTACGTCTTTGGCACAAAGTTAGAAGTTGCAGTCTTTCAAAAAAAAACCAGTGAGCACATTTAAAATTGGGCGCTCTATTTTTACTGTTTCCATATCGACTCGTAGGGAATCCTTTATCCTCGCATGGCTGTCTTCCATTTTCAACCAATGAGTGATAAGAAGATCACTGTCGTCAGTTGCTACTCACCAACCGGTGGAGCTAACGAGTACGAACCAGATGCATTCTACTACCACTTGGAGGAAGTTTTCCACAATGATAAAGCATATTTTCAAATTTATTGTCGGGGATTCAAAAGGAAAAAGCCCACACTAGTGGAGGACGCTGTGCGCGGTCATTCTACCCAAGAAATGACCGATGGGATCTCCGTAACATTCCTCAGCAACGTAACAATCCCGTAATCACCGTCCGATATGCTTGTTGAGTGTACCGTGGAAGCTGTACACAAAGATTATTTTGTCACACATAGCAGGCAGATTGGATGAGACATTACCAGCTGGGCAACCAGGATTTCGACTGGGATTTTGCCTAATTGACCAGATCCAAACAATGTGTAGAATCATGGAAGTTTCTCGGGAAGAAAACCTGCCCTCTCCCCACTGAGTTGATTTGGGCTATATAAGAACTGTATCTTACTGATATCGGAACTGCACTACGAACAAGGTGATACCGTATCGCCAAAGTTGTTTAGTCCACATTGCAGTGTATAATGAAGTCTCTCGGTTGGAATGAGGAAGGTAAGCGTATTGATGAAAAATTCCTCTTAAATCTTCGTTTCGTCAATGACATCGTCATTTTCTGAAGAAGTACCAACAAAGGAGAGACGATGATCATTGTACTCAACGAAGCTGGAAACGTATCGTACAACGCATTATTCGGAAGAAGACCCAGTTTATGAGAAACCCATGGTGCGAAGGCGAACAGATCAAATTGAATGGCTCTATTCTATTCAGTGACCAACTCGTAAGTATACCTTGGGCGTTAAATTGACATTGAAAACAGCAACATGGGCTGCACTTGAACCTCTTAAATAAACCACTAACCAATTAATGGATCTGGAAACCCACGCTCATCTTTCAGGTTCAATAGTTTTTCCCGCGTTCCGCTATACTCGAAAGACATGGGCTAACACTTCAGCCAAGTCAAGAAACCTCTGCACCACTCAAAGAGCGCTTGGGAATCATCGTAAACACAGTCTGCATGCGCAATAACTAGCCGGAATGCAGAATTCATATCTTTGAAGTCTCTCCCATCTCTGAAACCCAGACAATAGACATGGATACAAAAACATGGATGGACTGGTCATATACTACGATGAACAGAGGGCAGGTGGACGAAAAGAAATATGGAGTGGACTCTACGAGGATGCAGGTGTTTCCTAGTATGACCTTCTACCTACGCATTGGGCGAACGTGTTAATAACTAAAGTCAAAATGGTTGTTCTCGAAGCTGCAGTTGTTTTGTAGATCGCGGTATTGGACTCTCACTCGCCGCTATCCTCAAATGAAATCATCACCATGGACGATGATTTCGAGGCAAAAAAACGATCCTCACAACTAGTGGGGGCAGACCGTCTAGGTATCCAAATATATTTACTGCTTACTACGGATCTGTAAAAGTTGAATCTGCTCACCAATGGAGTATAGAGCTTCTCGAAGTGGTAATCAGACTTATTTAAGTGATTGAAAAGCGCTTTCTTTTTTTCTCTGAAACACTGGGTTGGCGGCTTTTCGCCGAATTGGCGTGCATGATGCAAGTCACACAAGCAAACACACCCACGCAAATGGATATTATATTTCCTGATATCAGTAAGAAAAAAAAAGTAAGAAGAACCTCGGCAAATGGAGGCCCGCAAAATTGAATGACAACCAAAGAAGTCGCCGTTTTGAGGTTTCGTCGGTGCTTCTTCTATGTAACTAGAGCAAGCCATTTCTCAACCTTATTGTGATGTACGGTAAGAAAGCGATTCTCATCGACAAACGGCGACGATATTTTCAGTGGATAGACTGTAGTGGAGCTCCGCAGGAGTTCCTAAAGCCAGCTTGCACAGAAGGAAAACCATTCTGATTTACTTGGTGATTTGCTGCTGGTTTAATCCACAGCCAAGTCCTGAATCCGCATGAAAAGATTACGGCAAATGAGTGAAGCATTTCGTGGATATGCGCCAGAAACTTGAACGGCTGTGCATGGTTTGGTTAACAGAAAGGCAGCAGTCTTTCTCCGCTACAAAAAGCGGCGATGAGTCGCACTGTTGACCCTGCAAATGTTGAAAGAGCTAGGATAGGAAGCTCTGTTTCGTCAACGCACTCTCTAGAACTGTCGTCCACAGAGCGCCGATTTCATTAAGCATCTCCAAACAAGTCTTCAGCGATATATATTTCAGAAACCAAACCGAGGTAGAAACCGCCCTCAACGACTTCATTGCCTCCAGAATCCCAGAAATTCATGCAGCTGTCATAGATGAACTCGTTTTTAGTTGGCGAAAAACTGAAGATTCCAGCGTTTTTATTTCGATAACTGTGGTTTGCTCTGAACGAAGATATAAAAAAGCTACCGATGTTATGCACTGAGCATCTTCAGGGATCGATTAACATCTCCAGGGGATTGATCAACTCTATATGACTTCATCAAGCATTGTCAGAGATGAATGAAGGTATATCTGGCGTTTACAGTAAGTCGCGGTGGTTTGCCGATGTATCGAGTCAGTGCTGCTATCCTTCCACACAAGTCTGATACCAATTTGCCATCCCGGAGGGATGGAAGGCTTGGTGAGACCTGGAGCGGGACCGATCCCATGTGCATTGCATGCTACCAGCACATGTTTTAATTATGTTCATCCGTTCTTATTTTCTTCTTTAAAGAAAGTGCATCCTGTTTAGCTGAGGGGAACTTCTCAACTAACCAACCCTGATTTTCCAACGAATAATTATAGCAACAGAACTTGAACATAACAAAAGAGAGAAAGGAGGAGGCATCACGTGAGGAAACAACGACATTTAGAGAGATAGAGATTGCGCTACCACTACAATTACTTACTAATGAGAAGTTGCAACTACTAGGCAGATTCCGTGTTGACATCGTATCCGAACAATTCGCAGTTATTTACACCCTCCAGTCGCAACAGTTTTCATATGAAAGGATTGTCTAGTTATTTCTCTTCTTCTTCATATTTTAACAGAGCTTTTTCATATAATTTAGCTTTTATTTTCGTCAGTAATCTGGGTCTATTCTTCTTGCATGGTGTCACGCTTCATAAAAAAAGTCTGGAAAATAGCTGAACAAAATTCAGCTTGCTAATGGCATTCGTAAGTGGAAAACTAGCTGGGCCACGGAAAACGAAAGACCCACGTAGTGTGGTGGAGAGCGCGTTAGTCCCCAGAAAGGGAATAGCGCGTTCATTCTCCACCGCAAACAGCTGCAGTCCGAAGTGCTGCAGATATCTCAGCATCACCTTGGTTCTATTTTATATGATACCCTGCTGTGAAAAATTGTAGTAGGCAAAAAATAGAAAGTTAAGATTGGCTACAGTGGGGAACGAACACGCGCTGTTGTCCTTACCGGGGAGCAGCGCACTTCACCACTACACCATCCGGGTCCTTCG
>UYYA01005601.1:0-15412 GCA_900624975.1 Angiostrongylus costaricensis | reverse complement strand
CCGGTTTCGAATTGAAGCCTTTGCATTAATTCTACCACGTAATGAACGCTTTTGGTGGAAACGTATGCTACAAGAAGTTGAGTTTCTGATGCCTACATTTTGCNATTTTCTTAAGCTGACGCGAGGTTGGTACAGATCTTCGTTGTCGTTGTCGTTGTCGTTGTTTTTGATGTTATTGAACGATGGCTGACGTTTCGGCTACTTCGCCTTCCTCAGAGCCAGGACGTACTTTATGTTAGAATACTTTTTATTATTCGTTGGAAAAAAAAGTTAAAGTATTAATATTAATTATTTATTAGTATTAATATTGATATTATTAATTAATATTTTATTAATGTTATATATTAATATTATAATAAAGTATTAATATTTTATTAATATTAATATTAATTATTTGTAATCATTCGACCCGAAGACCCACATAGGAAGAGCCAACAATTTTGGACAATCGACACGAATCAGCCCCGCTTTGAAAAAGACGAAAGCACCGGAACTTTAGCGGAATAAGGCTTTTATCCAAATCATATTGACTCTTCATTGAGGAAATGCATGCTGAGCGGTCAAACTGACGTAGAAACAAACTCCGGTTTCGAATTGAAGCCTTTGCATTAATTCTACCACGTAATGAACGCTTTTGGTGGAAACGTATGCTACAAGAAGTTGAGTTTCTGATGCCTACATTTTGCAAGTGAAATTATTAGTCGGCGTTCTATTATAATACCAGCTTCGCCCTAAGGAAGTGGGCGGCTAAGTGTGACTGAGTGCCCAGTTCGATGACACTCTTGTTGCACTCTCATAGAAGAGCATTTTCATGAGTGAAAGTTCTTCTGGTTTTCTGTCAAAATAAGTAAAAATATGTAACGTGGTAAAGTTAGGAAAGCAGAAATCTTCAATTGCAAACGTCATATTCAATTTCCACTGTGCAGTCAGTGCTCAAACTTCCAATGGCGTCTCCGACTCACCTTACTTCTTAACACTTTGTAGATGTGTCATTGTCCTCTCACTTGCGATTGTGATGCAATCTAATGATAAGCACTAACACTTGTTTTGGCACTTACCAAATTGCGATTAACCCTAAAGCATCATCAGGTAGCACGATCAGTGAAACTGAAAAGGAGTTACATATCTCATTTCCGATAAAGAAGTCTTAGTAAGACAAAACTTGCTGTGCGGGAAAATCCAGCATGTTTTGGTAGCCGTGTTTCGTCCGTGGTTAGTTATTGTTTTTCCTATCGAAAATCAGACACATTTCCACTACTGTCGAAGCCTGCGAAACCCGAAGACTACCTTTTGTCCGCGAGCTAACAAATAAGTTTTCTGAAGGAACTTTTTTCCATGTTTCATTTCACATGACGACGTTTATAGTTTATCAAAGAAACTTCTTTGGTTTAAGGTGTGAAACACCAGTCTTTCAGAATTACTATTGCTGTTGCATTGTAAAGCACTTGGTGGATCAAATTTGAAAAGTGTGGAAAACGGTGCCTTCCAACAGTCTCGTTGGACAAAACCGCTCAGTGACGTAGGGGTAAGAGCTGACTTTGCATTGAATGCATCATTTGTCAGAACAGCGTTTCAACGAGCTCCACTCCAACTTTTTACTTGGGGTCACTTCAATATGTGAGACATCGTCTCGGCTCGAGTATTTCCATTTAGTTAGCTACGTATTGTTAATAATCGTGGAGGGATGGAAGCCTCTTGCCCAGCAAAGGTAGGTCGGAAAAAGAAACAACATCAAACTCAACCCAGGCGACACTACCACCATCTCCTTTCCCTAAAACGTTTTTTAGACAGCAAGACCCTAACGATGGAGTTGACATAAAATTCCGCGTGTTTTCGGGCGGCGTTCTCAAGACCCTTGATCACTACCGCGATAGAAAGTTTATCTCTAACCTTACAGCAGCACAAAAATGTGGCATGCGAGAAATTAGAGAATTAATAAACTCGAAAACAATAAAATTGTCAGTTAGTGATAAGGGGGGAGAGTTCGTAGTTATCCCTCGCCAGCTGGATGTTGAGATAACAAAGGAACATCTTAGTGATGCTACTCTCTATCGCCCATCCTTTGAAAAGGAATATAAAAGTCAATACCGAAAGCTAAACAATCATTGGGTCAGCGTGGCAAAGACTGCAGGTTTAAAATCATCGGTTATTTCGCACTTTAAAATCGATAGACCAACAAGTCTCGTCCTATAGCTACTTATTAAAACACATAAGTTGGTATCACCTGATGGTAATGCGTCAACCAATCCGTCATCATTTAAGGTTAGACCGATCATCAGCTGTGTAGACGGGCCAACGGATAGAATAACCTGGTTTTTAAGCCTGATACTCACCCAGTTGCTTAACCACATTCCAGCTCACCTCACAAACACCCAAATGTTCTTAGAAGTCTACGTAACGCGTCTCCTAATAACGCGTACGTGATGGAGTTTTTCGACCTTACCGCACTGTATACCAACGTGTCGAATGACTCCGCAATGCAAGCCATCTTCGAACTTCTTGTTGAACATGAAGAAAGAATAAATATGCATGGCTTGTCCATCATTCAGCTAATGGTTGTCTTAAAGGAGTGCCTAACCTGCTCGATTTTGAGATGGTCTGGAAAATATTTCGCGCAAATAAGGGGGTTGGCAATGGAACAGCGACTGGCACCAAGCCTTGCCATTGCGTTTATGTCTAAGATAGAAGCCCCTGTTCTCGATCTCCGGCCACTACTCTAGTGCAGATATGTAGATGATTATTTTGTCGTCTTCTCTACGCAGGAAAAGATGGACAAAAGCTATGAATTTTTGAACGAGCAGTCCGAGTACATAAAGTTCACCCGAAAGAAACCGAGAGAAAACTGGCTTCCGTTTTTGGACGTCCAAATAAGCCTATGAAGTAGCGGTTACCTGGCAAAGTGGTATCGAAAGCCAAGTAACAAAAATATTCTTGTTCATCTCCTTTTTTCCCACCCTTCACACACAAAGAGGGCGATTGTGAGAAACATGTTTCGAACAGACACCTCTGTGTGCACTACCAGGGAACTAAAGGAAGAATCGCGCGACTTGGCTCGGCAAATAGCCACCACCAATGGCTACGAAATAGTAACCCCACGAGATAAGTTTACAAGGAGAACGACGCGCCCACGCGAAACACTTGGCCAAAAGAAAGTCCCGTTCATGTTGCCTTTTATAACCGATGAAGTAAGCGTAGCTATAAAACGATGCTTAAGAACGGTAGATCTAGAGGAATCGGTAGCGATAGATGAAATACCACCGGCTACTCTACGTCGCCAGTTAGTTCGCAACCGCCTGTATGACCGTCTGTGTGAAACAACAAATTGCGTAATTTGCCCTTACGGCAGGGACGGTGATTGCATGAGTTCAGGTACGATATACCCGATCTCTTGTAACAATTGCGGAGATGAATATATTGGCGAAACGGGCAGACCTTTGTGTATCCGTAAAGAAGAACACCTAGATGGCAAACGAAAACTAAGACGAAGCACCCCACTAGGCACGCATAGGATACAAAAGCATAGCGGAGACGATTTTGAAGTAAAAGTCAATATCCTTGCACAGAAGTCCAAAACACCAGCGCGAAAACTCCCTGAGGCTTTTTGGATCAATGCCAGAAACCCTACAATGAGTAGCAGGGATGAATGCCCGGAGGTCATACGCGACCTGATCCCGTACGTTGGCATCGATTTTTGATGTGGGTTGGTGCAGTAGTCAACCACATGCGACTATAATCAGCTGTTCTAAACTTCTTCATTGGAAGTCACGAAAAAGCGGTGGGTTTTTTCGAGAAGTTGTTGATCATGTAATTACTAAACTTTTGTCAAAAAAATGAATAAAATATTAAGGAAATGAACAAAATCGGAAATTGCCTTTGCTGTTACCTAAAAGGAAACGAATGTTCTCTTTTTTTCGGCATTGTTTTGGAGGTGGAGATTTAAAATTCCGCACTGTATCGTATTTGTTATCTCTAACCTATTGCACAGCAATACACCTTTCTACATCTATGTACATCAAGACATCTGACTGTGTACCATTAAAGAATTTCCGGGTAATTTTCGGTTTCCGTAAATAGCGCACTAAAAATGAATATGACAAATGGACGTCGTGAAAGCGTAAAGAGCTCTAGGGAAAAATATGAATTCAAAACAATCCGACTTCCGCGATCATGCAGTCTTTTAACATTCGGGATTTCCTGGCTAGATGAAGGAGGCTGTCTGTTGAATTGGCTTTGCAATATAAACATATGTTTATTGAATGTGTGTAAAATGGGATAACGACGTTGTTTGCAAAATTGTTGGATCTGTGTAAATTTGACTTCGCTCTCTTTTGAGCGAAACCTTCAGTGTGTTTACGGCGGGAAACGAAGAAAAGAATGCCTTTAAAATGAAAGGAAGACAAAATCTCATCGAGAATGTGTCGACAGTGATTCACCCGGCTGTTTCGTGAACTTAAGGGCGAATATTTTGAATTATTAAATATTTCGGTTTTCATTAATGCTGACATATCGCTCTCTTCACCATTCTGGCGAACTAAACAGAATTTGTCAAAACGACTATTTCTCTCAGTAGGCAGGCACTTGTGACAAGTAGACAATGGGAAAGTTGAGATCATGACGAAAGCCTGAACTGAAACCACCTGTATTTCGTGTATTGAAAACAACATGCTAGTAGGTAACATTTGCTATTCATGGGTAGTTCAATGTCTACATATACACGAAAACTTTATCGATGTGGAAAAAAGTTCGGCTTACAAGTTTTCCAGAGTTTTCGAGAATATTGAAAAAGACACAAAAACATTCGAACTCGAGTTCACGCCATAAACTCTACCTCGAAATATCACGTTACGTATTCTACGGAGTTCTCCACGCCTGTTGATGTCCGCAACGGTCTAGTCAATGCTTTCAAGGAACAATGTAATGTCGGAGCCCCCAACATCACCTTCAAGTGAACGATGGTAAGCAATAACCTCAAGTTGCATTGACGGTAAAAAAAAAATAAGCTCTATTCACGTTATAAGGTTAAAAAAGGGAAAAGCTCTCGGCTTTGTTCAATCTTCAGGAAATGCGCCATGCATTTTCGACTTGATTAAGCATCGTTGGAGATGACTGAGTGGATATCTGTCCCTTACAATGACTCGTGACGGCTCAGCGATTTATCGAGCCAGTGTTGCCATCCTCCCGTACAAGACAGGTACCAATCTACAGAACGCGATAAGATGGAGGGCTTGGTGGGTCATGGGTGCGGGAATCGATCCCAGGCGTATTACTGGGTTCCTTCGACCACTGTCCAACACGCGCCCTTCATGTCTAGCCCAAAACCACGAAGGTCCCTTCATGAACCTCACTAGATAGGAGTTGACGAAGTTTCTATTCCACTGAGTGCTAAACCGAAAAAATGGATATCAGCAAAGGCAAAACTGTGATTTCTACACTTCCTAGAGTGAGATAGAATCGGAATTTTAAAGTTATTGTTTTAAGAGTCGTTATACGCCGTTGTTTTTGAAACAACATGTCCGCTCTTGCAGAACATGCTTTTTCTGGTATGACCACGAATGGAATGATGTATCGGGTTCTTAAAGCATTCTTTGACTATATTGCGGTGTAAAGTAGCAAATAAGAGTACTGTAACCCATAATGCTTCACGTCCAGTATTCTTGAAAGGACTTTGTATTCTTCTTGAAATTACGCCGTCATGGAGAGCTGAAACAACTTCCTTTATTTACTCACACAGACATTACTAGTTGCAAGAAGTTGTGCTTTACCTTAGTGCCACTATGATGAGGACCATGGAAGTTCTTCTTAATATAAATGAATTTCTCAATGTTTTAGAGCACATTCCTACGAACATTAAAACTCTATAAGTTTGCAAAACTCTGTCTTTCAGACGAATTCCCTGCCAAGAGGCAGAGTGAAGTGTAACATTCCTACTGAAAGCTTTCTTAACGTGACTGGTTCTGACTCGTCGAGCCTAAAACGCTTAAATACGTCCAATCACAGATTTTTCTTTGTTTCTGGTTGCAAATGAAACTTTTGTCGCACTCAAAATCGTTTGCACCTTGGACCTTCCTAACAGTGGTGAGGAAAATTTAGGGTCGATTCCGCTAAGGGTTGTCTGAGTAAGGTTGCACGACTTGTTCTGGCCTTGTCATCAGCATATGTTCAAATGCTCAAAACACCCACTTGCATATTTCCAAACAATGACAGTTAGTGATGAATTACAGTGTGTGATCAGTTTCCGCCTTTTTTACAGTAAGCAAAAGGACCTTGACATTCAGTCGCTTATGATCGAGTCTCGAAAGCAGCGTTGTTTTCATCTGTCTTCCTTACATTTTATGGCTTCGTTTAGGATTTTAATTCAGCGCTATGAGAAACGATGTTTATTGTCCCGAAAGAGAATACGATTGACAGTGACACGTTCTTTCAGTCTTTTCCAATTGCTCTTAACAAACAAACTCTTTTCAGTTTCCTTCTTTCAAGAATTGCTAACATTTTAGGACTATTGACAAAACATGACAAACACTCCAATGGAGCTGGCGTTCTTGACATGTCTACTTTTCATGGTTTCACGGGCGTTGGGATGTGGACAATTGCCACCTGGTCAAGGTAACGAGTAAAATAAATGCTGTTTTCAAGGAAGCAACCTTCAAAAATGCCGTCGTGAATGGAAATTTATGCAGTTTTTACAGCTTTATGTTGTCCGTTAAAGACACATCATCTTCGGTCTCTACTAAATATGTCGCCTTCGAAAACTAAAAGCGCTAGAAATTTTTGGTCTTCTCAAGAAAACCTCTTTGAGTGAAGGTGTTGATAAATCATGTACTGGCGTTAACATTTAGTGCGAGCTTATCGTGCTTGCTGTTATATGATAGAACTTTTAAACCGTCAACTCTTAAAGCAAACCATGGATTGTCTTCGCCATCATAAACTCATAAGCTCCACTGCCAAACAATGTGAGAGCTCAGTGTCTTTCTTTCGTATACTTTCTCTCACTATTACTTCGTCTCACGTAATAAATGCAGCTCTATTCTGAGTAACGAAATGAGTGGATAAATATGAAAGAAATAAAAAAAAATCTAGCTGCTTTTGAAAAGAATGCCGCTATTTTATGTCCCAAATAGCAGACGCACAGGCAATTTCACAACAGCGATGCTATCTAAACGCTTGCACTCACTCCTGTAAGTAAACAGAACTACCAAAGAATGAGGAAATGAGAAACCCCAGTCTAAACCAAGCACTAGGCTTTTACTATTTTATAGCAAGGAGTGTTAGCTTTACCGCTAATGGATTTACCCTGCCTGTCAACATGATTTGGACCGCTCAAAATAATGTCGCGTCTCAGCTTCCAGGTATTTTAAGAAGCGGCGTGGCAGTTCGATCGTTCGTACAACGTATGCTGATGCAGGCAGTAAGTTTTAAATAAAATAAAAGTCAGTTTGCTGTTGCAGCACTTCCATCGCGCTTCTTAGTACAGCTAATGCAGATCACTTCGATTCCCAAGCGATCTTCTTTAGGTGATTGATGTACTGGAGGAACAAGGTCGTCGTGCTGGCCTCTTTCCTGATGTGATATCTGCCATTTTGGCTCAGCTTACTGTGCAAACCAATTACTCTCCACTTCAGTGCGATAACGTGCTTGTCAATCCAACTGCTCAAAATAATCAAATTAACGGCAAGTTTTTAATTCTGTTTGTTAGTTTCAAATCACTGGAAGATGAGCTTTAAAAATTTATGACATTTAACCATGCGTAACAACGAATTTCCATTGCTTGAAGAAAGACTGCTATCTGTAGCTCTGCAAGTTTATATTAAGTGGATAGTAGTAGAGGCTCAGAAGTCATGTGAAGTACCATCGCAGTCTTGAACTGCTCATTTAAACCGCCCGAAACACATGGATTGCTGGGAGCAAATTCCTTAGAGGAATTGTTCATATCATACAGGATTTCGGCTATCATAATGACAATATCCATGCATAGATTCGTCTCATCCAATTACTAAAAGTTGCTCGGTAGTTTTCCTAAGGAAGCAGTGCAAAATAGGAGAACCCATTGTAGTAATGAAAGCACTTTGCTACAGCCTCAAATGCCAACAATGCATGCTTAGTAAGAATTTACGCTACCTCTCATTGTGATCAGAAGGATTCTTTCTCAAAGCTTTTTATTTTACTTATGCATAGTTGTCTCAGAATGATAATCCACTTAATCGTCCTTCATCTGCACCCTGCACTTCTTTAGAAAGAGACAGTCACCTGAGAAATTTGTTACAGCTATGATGAACGGAAACTGCATTATTATCGGTAATACAGTGACAAGTTTATGCAACGCAATGATGGGCCAAATGTGTACGTTCATGAGCCCATTTATGGATATTGGGTCAGTGCCAGCAGAACACTTGACCATTAGTGGAACAGTCTCAGTCAGTTTACTTCTAATCTGCTATCACTGCGATGCTAATGTCAATTTAATCTTTCTGTTTAGACTACCAATGTTATTATGGCAAATTGGTCGATCCAAATGTGGCAGGGCGTGATGAACAGGGTGGCTAGCGCCTTGAGAGCAGGGCCATTCGGATCAAACTTCGCTGGCGTTTCTGTCACTGTCAGAGGTTGAAAAGTGAAGTGCATCAAATACGCTCTTGTCAAATAAAGCATTCGTTAAGCTAAATTTTTTGCACAGCTTCAGCTTAAATAATTTGATTCTCTTCTAATTTTTCTTATTAGCTTTTTCACGGTGAGGGTTTCTCTTCCATGAATCAAAAATTTTCACATTTCAGAAGCTGTTCCTTTTCCGACTTTCTGTGGGAGTCAAAAGACAGTGAGAAATATTTTCGCGAAAAAGAACAGCTTTTCACTCGAGGTCTATTAAAATGCGTCTTATTGTTTGAAGACACAAATTGGCCTAGTTGCGACATTCGTTTCGATGTACCAGTGACATTATCGCAACTCCTTTGTTAGTGGCTGCCCTAAACTGTAATCGAAGCTGCTCCAAAATAATTTCCATTGCACCAGACTACCTTTGTTCTCCAGCAGAACTAAAACTAGTATTCTATTTGCAACCATACAACGTCATCGCTGAGCACCTCTTCTTAGCATAAACAAGTACCTAAAACTGTCTTAGGTGCAATTCGCTATTCAAAAGATGTGCCAGTACGAATATGAGTATCATGGTGGAGATGATGCTTAAAGGTCACGCTCACCAGGTTGTAATGGTTGCATTTCTCAGTACCTAAAACTTTATTCATTATGGATTGTGCCAATCATTGCCACGACTCGATGGTAGCCTTTGCATTAATAAGTGGCGTTATTCAAGGCAACTGTCTAACGATAAGACATAAAGGTCACATAAGTCAAGCAATATTCTACAGCCTGACGTGAACCACGGCAGTGGGAGAAGCTGTGTGTGTTTTTATATTTAGTGCACAATTCTGAGTAAATGATTTTAATTTGAGATTAAATGCCTCTGCAGAATAAGCATTTTCAGGCGAAATGAGTATGTTGCATAGGAAAGAATAAAAGAATGAATAATTCAATGTTTTTCATCAATAAGCAGACACGAGGTTGTTAATATAGAATTTATTAGAACACAATTGCTGACGTTTCGGCGGTTTCGCCTTCTTCAGAGCCTGGAAAGGTCAAATTGAGATGCGATCTACTCAGCCAAACACTTTCATAACCCTAGCAGATAAAACTTGATAAATCGATTTGTATTCGCATAAGAAACAGCTTCATTCAAACACCTACCGTTTATTTGTCGTAAGTATTTAAGTTAGTTGGTGGATAGCCGCCGCACAGAGTAATACATGGTCGATAACTGGGTCCATGTCAGATCATTGGATCAGCCTGAGGTATGGCGCTAGGTCACGCGTGATGACAAGACACTCCTCCTTGCGGTTCATTTTTGAATTTTTGGCATTGATCCAAAACGCTTCAAGAGTTTTTCGCGCTGATGTTTTCGATTCCTGCGTAAGGATAGTGACTCCTACCTCAAAATCTTCTCCGTTGTGTTCTTGCATCCTATGCGCGCCTAGTGGAGTATTGTGTTTTAGTTTAGATTTACCGACTAGGTGTTCTTTTATNCAGGCGGTTGCGAACTAGCTGGCGTCTTAGAGTGTCCGGTGGTATTTCTATCACTCTTACGAAATTCTCTAGACCGGCCCTTATTAAGCAGCGTTTTATAGCTGCACTTATTTCGTTTGAAATAAAGGGCAACAGAAACGGAGCCTTGTTTTCACTAGAATTATCGCTTTGGGGCGTGGGATTTCCTCGATGCCTATCCTGAGAAGCTACAGTTTCGTAACCATTTGAGATGGCTATTTGTCGCGCCAGTTTCGAGGATTCTTCCCTCTGCTCTCTACCTGTGCACACGCTAGCGGCGGTTCGAAACATATTTCTTATAAGCGCTCTTTTAGTGTGTGAGGGGTGAGAGGAGCGGTAGTGAACCACTATATTCTTACTGCTCGGCTTTCGATACCATTTTGTGGTGTAGCCGTTCTCGGATAGGTTAATTTGAAGGTTTAGAAATGGAAGCCAGTTTTCTTTCGGTTTCTCACGGGTGAATTTTATGTACTCTGACTGTTCATTCAATAACTTAAAGCATTTGTCCATCTCCTCTTGTGTGGAGCAGTTGACAAAACAATCATCTATGTACCTACAGTAGAGTAATGGCGTGAGATCGATTACTGGTGCTTCCACTTTAGACTTTAGAAAGAATGAATAGGTTGGTTGGTCTGAAAACTCTTAAAATTATACTAGTGCACGAATGAAGTTCTTCATTCGAGCAATGCTCCACCAAAGAAGTATCAATTCGACAAGACGTAGATGAATCTACATGGTAATGACGAATTGCTGTGGACCATCGACTCGGAGCATTGGCTCGGAAGGAGAGGAAGTCGAAAAGGTATTATATTAGCAAAATAGGTATTTTTTAGCAACCACGTGTTAGCTTATCAATGAAAGTAAGTGCATCCCGACTCATATTCGTACAGTTTTGCCAAACGTCTAAACTCCTGATTTCCACACAACGTTAGTTTCGCTATAGGGACAAACGTTCTCTCTGTACTGAGCGGTCTCATCTCGACATCGAGTTTCGTTATGTTTGACCTGCTTTCGGCACCCTTGCTTTCAAAGTGATTAAAGCTAATTTCTACATATACGATCAGACGTATGCTGGTCTCAGCATATATGAGGAAGAAGAATGACTAGTTTGAGCTGGTTTCAACTCATGCCGTTTTCAGGTATGCTTTCTTGCAATTAACAGCTTTCTTAGCATGGATATGTATTCCACATGAGGATCGGCATTTGGAAAGACTATAGTGGTGCTTTAGGTGCAAAGGAAGAAGCAGTTTCCGCAGCGTGCTGTGGATATGTTCGTTTTGCACATTGCCGATGACTTCCTCTACAAGTTAGGAATTGACCACCTTTCTCCACTTGTCTCATTTCCCGACGTCGTTGACAGGATACCCCAATGTGCATGTGCTGAAGCCGGCGATTTACTGGTTCGGTTAATGTGGTTTCCTGGAGTTTCTGGCTAGCCAAAGCTTTTCTTAGGTCGTCACTCTCGCAAGCATTTACCAGCACTAGTGGTGCAGAAAAAGATTTGTTATCGGAACAACGAATTTGAAACCACGGTGGTGGTGAATCTTAGCATCGCTTTAGTCTGGCTTCGTCTTCTTTCAGACGAAAACGACAAACTCCTAAATTTGGAAGGCTTCCAGGGAGAAAACGTAACAACGTAGGAAAACGCCCACTTTTAATTCCTCTCCAATAACCCCAGGTGACTTCCTATTCACGATGAGGCGGCAAACCTTTGAAAACGTGGTGGATGAAAACCGCCAATGTAATGAAATAAAATAACTTCTCACACCACTCGGTTTATTTCAGCAGGTTCTAATACGGCTGGCTTCACTTATGTACGCAAGATATGGATGATTGAATTTTAAGAAATCGAAGTAGATGGATTACTTGGATACTTGGACGGTCGGTCTTCATGAGCTGTGCGGGCCACAGCACATATGCCATTCGTTGCTTTCTCTCGCAATCGTAGTCCATAGTGGCGGTCTTGTTCGAGCATCGTAGCGCTTCCGAGTCTCATACCGCAATTTTTTAAACAATTGCAGCTGCGGCTATAGCTCTGTTCTTCTCATTATGTAAGCGGCCGATCTATGTTTCGCTGTCGATGTATATTCTCCTGGATCTCGAAGATGTGACAGATTTCCAAGATCAGAGCTTCGCATTCCGGCTTCATATTAAGAGCGCCGGTTACATTTTAGAAGACATCGCTCAAGCGCTCTGCGAGTAGTGCGAAGCATTCTTGATGTGGTTGAAGTATCAACCCACGTTTTGCAACAGAGTGCTGGGAGGACCGTAGAATCATAGAGATGAGCGCGGATTTTCGAGTCCTTCAGTTGGTCGGTGGCTTTTTTGCGAGGCCCCAATGAGGGCCAAGCTGTTCTGTTTCTTCTATCTAGTTCCTCCTTCATGTGTTTTCCATGTTTATTGATCACCCAAAGTAAACTTACGAGGTGATCTCTGCAATGAGAGAGGCATCCAATTCAATTTTTTCGTCTTCGCACCATGGGTTTTTTCATGAACTGGGTCTTCCTTCGATTCATGCAAAGTGCGACCTTTTTCTCGAAGGTTTGATAGGAATTTTCCAACAACATGTATGCCTTTCTATTCTCAATCGAGTGACTGCAGTGCGTCACTGATCAGCAATGGCGATCTGGTGTCGCTCTGTCGAACCCTTTTTTGGTCGATGGAAAAGCTGTATTTTCGTAGTGCATTTCCGATAACAGTCGGACAGAGTCCTTATTTAGGACAAGTGCACACCTTAGCCGACGAGCGCTGATAGGATTGCATTCGTTTCGACACTGTCAAACGCTTTATCAAAGCCGGTAATGGTTAGGACTAGAGGCAAGTGGTATTCCCGACAAACTTCGATGTTTCTGGACACGGGTTGGATGTGGTCCAAGCAGCAAAATTCTCTTCGAAATCTTGCTTACTCGACTGGTTGCGCCTCATCCAATGTTTTTGATATGCGCGAGAGGATAGTCTTCGTGAAGAGCTTGTAGACTACACTCGAAAAGCATGTGAGACGATAGTTACAAAAATCGCTTCTGTCTCCTTTCTTGAGCAGGATGACCGTGCGCGGCGTCCTTCATTGGTCTGGGATCCTTTCTTTTAAAGGTAGCCTGTATATGATTTGCGAGAAGTACATATAAATTGTGTGCTCCAGTTCTAAGGAAATCGGCAGTGATATTATTGGGTCCTAGAGCTGTAACTCTTTCTATGATATCTATCGAAACTCGAACCTCCGACGGAAGAAATCTAGGTGGCTTTTCTCCAGCGGGGATACTAAGGCCCGTGACGAAAATTGTGGAACGAAAAAGGTTGGTGTAGAACGTTTTCGCTATTAATTCTATATCATGGCGAAAAGTTTTAAGGATCCCATCTTCATTTATCAGAGCTGGCAGCGGAACATTATAATCACACAAGACCCGACAGCATTTTTTCAAACTGCTTTTTTTCTCTGCTGCTTCCAGTATTCTCTTCTGCTTGTACCGTTGTAGATCTTCCTGCAAAGCTCTTCGGCAGCTGGCATTTATTACTAACCATGTTAACGTGTTACAGTAGGATCACTTCAGTTTCCTTCTTTTTTCGAGCAACTCCTTAGTAGTAATAGAGATGCGATCAGATCAACTTGCTTGAGGAACTGAAGCTAACTTGGCACAACCTTTTAGTCCTTCGACAGTCAGCTCGTAGTCTTCGGTCCGGTCTTCTTTATTCTGCCAGTCACGTTTGTACAGGGCCTTATTCAGAATGTTCTCGCCGTGTACAGCTAGACTTTTTCCTCGTGGTCGATGAAGAGAGTTCTTCTCCAGCCTACGGCTGAGTCGAATCTTCGCACGAAGAAGGCGGTGATCGGAACGAGTACAGAATGACGAGACTACCGATATGTCAAGTAGGCACCATCTTCTGTTTGTCAGAATATGGTCGATCTCCGCATGAGTCATGCCGTTGGAAGACTCCCATGTCCAGCGACGGCTTTCTTTCTTCTGGAAAAACAAATTTCCATGGTAGAGACGTGCTGCTGACAGGAGTCTTGCGACACCGTTCCCATTCCCATTTCTTTCTCCTAATCCAAAATTTCCGATCCTGTATTCGCTCTTGTTGGCCTTTCCTATTCTGGCGTTGAAGTCTCCAACACCAAATTTATGATATGCTTTACCATTGCGGATGACTTCCTCCAACTGATAGTAGAACGTTTTTAATTCGTACTTATCAGCTGCGTCGGTCGGTGAGTAGCAGTTGACGATAGCGATCTTCTTATGATGCGACAGTTGAAGGCGGAAGACGCCTATGCGAGGAGAAAGGATCACGTATGAGTCGACGAGATGGACAATGGACGGGTGGACGACAGAGCTTGCGCCACTGACATTTCGCGGCGTGACTTTTTCTAGAGTAGATGGATTAGTATTTTAAATCCGTATGTATGAGTATGTATGTAAGTAGCATGCTAGGCATGTTTGGAAAAAAATAGTCGGTTTAAAATACGAGAAAGTCTACAAGTCCCGTCAGTTTTTTCGAATAGGTGACGATTAACGAAGCGATGGAAATGCACTACAGTTTGGACATTAAATACACACCAAAAAATTTTTAAAACAGGTAATTCAAAAATGTGAAATTTTAAAGTTAACGCCGAAATTAAAGATTTTTTTCTCTTTTTCTCCATTTCTTCACGTATTGGGAGCAATGATGGGCGCGCGTGGACGAGTGGTCAGACGGTCCTGCAATACACCTGCCATCTATCCAGCCTTTCACTTCTCCGAGCTCGCCAAATTGCTACCGGACTGATATTGGAGAGCAGCGTAACTAACTGGATACATCAGTAGGGCACCACGAATCATCGTATAAACCAGGTATGCATCCAATCAGGTTAAACGATGCTTAATAGATTTTCAAACGAACCGTCGCTAAACCTCAGTAGTAAAATAATCAACATACTAACAATTAATAATCATAACATGACTAATGAAGCTAATTCGCGGCTCATCCATCGGGAATTGATCAACGTCGAGAGCTTTATTTTCCTATTAAGAACAAAACCGCAGTTCGGCTCTGTTTTCGGAAAGAAATTAGAGGGCTATTTCGGCTGCGTAATGTGTTAAGAATGAGAAAAGTGTGTTATCAAACTGCGGTACTCTTAGTCACATCTCGTCGTTCTCTCAATTCCGCGTGTGAAAGCCGATATTATAATGAAGTCACGAAAAAGCGGTGGGTTTTTGGAGAAGTTGTTGATCATGTAATTACCAAAGAGTTTTTCGTCTTTTTGTAAGTGGTATTGAAGCGTTTGGCCTAGTAGATTGTATATCAGTATACCCTTCCAGGCTTTGAAGAAGGCGATACTGCCGAAACGTCA
>UYYA01005597.1:0-15666 GCA_900624975.1 Angiostrongylus costaricensis | reverse complement strand
GAAAGCACGATGCTAGGAGTATCCCGCTTCACACAAGTAAAGGATGGGATCCGAAGCCCCGACCTGAGTCAACGATCAAAAATCAATGATGCCGTTCTATACGTCTAACAGTTGACGATAAGGGGGGCGGGACACGTAATGTGTATGAATGACAACTGATGGACAAGAGAAGTCAGTGACTGGATTCCTCGGGATGTCAAACGTACTGCAGGAAGACCACCAACCCGATGGTCAGAGTTCTTCACAAATAGCCTTGAAGAAAGATATGGTGCTCGACGAGTCCCTAGAGCGAGCAGAACCCACTGAGCTACTCTTGCACGCAACAAGGAAAAATGGAAGATTTACTGGCGCCCGCTCGGATCACTCGACGATCAACGGGACTACAGGTGATAAAGGGTGATTCTTGTATAAAGCAAACACGAGGCGTTACTTTATTTTTTTCTCGGTAAAGCTCACGTCTCCACAGTGTTGTCTTCTTCAAAGCCTTGAAGGATATAATGGTAAGCAGTTTTTTGTGCTGGACGTTTCAATAACACAAGCAAAAGCATGAAAATCACACGTGATCGAACACTGTGTCTTCGAATCGACTTTTGATGTGGAGTGGTGCACTCATCAAGCATATGCGGCTCTAAGCGGCTGTTCTCACTTAATGGAAGGCATGGAAAAACGGTAAGTCTTTCAAGACTCTGTTGATCATGTGATTACCATTCAGATTTTCATCTCTCTGTTTATGTTACTGAAGGACTTGGCGTAAGAAAATGCGTATCAGTAGACCATTCAAGGCTCCTGAAGAAAACGATACTCCTGAGATATCGGCTTTACCGGAATAAAGAATAAAGTAATACCTCGTTTTTATTCAGCAAGAATCTCGAGAATTCGCAGACTAGCACCCATGCTACCAGAACAATTTGGAAGGAGAAACACACCGTACCTCAAAAGCAGTGGATACTATAAAGACTATTCTCTACTTCATGAAAAGTGCTATCCATCCTTCCTTGTTATTATCACACTCCATGCGGTTAGTTCTACATTATTTATGGTTGTTTATTGTGGACACCACTTGTTTCATTTACTCCTCTCAGTCATACCGGCTCGACTCTTTTCCACTTAAGAAGAAACTCCGGCTTGGCAGACGAGAGGAATAGAAAGATCCATCAGATGGCTATCTTGAATGGGAAACATGTAAGAGACGAAGGAATCGGTAGGGATCTTTCCGGCGTGTTCTTCAGATAAGGAGAATCGAAGATGTTATGATTAGGTACTTCACGTTAATTCATCGAGAAAAAGGCCTTGAAAACTTGGAAATGCTGAACTCAATTATCCATTCTGCTTGAAGCGAACCTCGGTAGTGAGCGTACTGGTAAATAGAGTCGAGAGCTCGTACTTTGTTGCAGAGATTGAGGGAATGTTTTTTTCGTGAGAGATGACGTCTGTTTCTCAACGATAAATGAAGTGCTTACCATGATAAGTGAACTAATGCAATGAGGAGCGTTCTCAGCATCNATCGAAGATGTTATGATTAGGTACTTCACGTTAATTCATCGAGAAAAAGGCCTTGAAAACTTGGAAATGCTGAACTCAAATATCCATTCTGCTTGAAGCGAACCTCGGTAGTGAGCGTACTGGTAAATAGAGTCGAGAACTCGTACTTTGTTGCAGAGATTGAGGGAATGTTTTTTTTCGTGAGAGATGACGTCTGTTTCTCAACGATAAATGAAGTGCTTACCATGATAAGTGAACTAATGCAATGAGGAGCATTCTCAGCATCACATAGGTTGTTCTATAAAAGGAATTGCTGCCGAGCTCCTAGTCAGAGCAGCAAAATCGCTACGATCCGTACGGGTTGGTGAGTGCTTGTGGCCGACTACCTGGAAGTCTCTGGGCCGTCTCTAATGGAACAACAAGGAAAATCCTGCTCATCGGAATTGAGCACATCTGTAAGAAAAAAGATGACGGTTCCGAAACTAGCAGCGTAAGCCATGAACTAAGACATTATTGTCATTAATATTATTGATATTGTCATTAATTATTATTGCTAGTGTAGTTTATAGTGGCTTTTGTTTCATTTAACGACAAAGACGTTTATTTCAACTGGAGAGCTCAATTATTTACTTTCTGCAGGTACTAAAACACTAGACGTAATCATCCATCCATAATCATCCACTAAAGCAGTTCTCGACGATTCGATTACTATTTTTCAATAAATCCTCCACAGGCAGATGGATTTAAGGGGTTTTTCAAATAAGGAGATCATCACCGAAGAGCAGCCATTTATCCCCCCAGTTCGCCCCATGAAATTTTGGCACTAATCTGCTGTAATAATTTTACTACGGAATATGCGTGACATTGAAAAGCTGCCAGCTAAATGAAGAAAACGGCGCCTTATTAGGTTAGCCAAAAATCATATTCAGGAACGAGCTTGCCAAATATCTTTTATCATTTGAGTTGTTTAATTTTTATAGAACTTTTCATTTTTATAAAGTGGCGGGTAGCACAGTGATAGTGATGTCGGTCATCACGAGCATGGTGCTAGTTCGATTCCGCTCCGTGCCAACTAAGCCGCTCATCCTTCTGGGGTCGGGAAATTGGCAGCGGACTTGTCCGGGAAAAAATCCGTAGTTGCAATCCTATTGGGAACACTCCAGCCTGGCTATCTCAGGACTCCAGAGAGAATTGACTCGACCAGCGTTCTACTAGGGAGGAAACGAATCGAATATGGGTTCTGCACAGTAGACGTGAAGACGGATCATAAGAAACAAAAATAAGAAAATAAAATTTTATAAAGCAGACTCGGAACCTTCTGTAAAGTGTAATTAATCCACGTATATTTCTTTCACGGCACTGCTCTTTAGCAAACAGTGTCTTTTTATGCAATCGTACTTTTGGGTACCAGACTTGTCTGGAAGGATAGCCGCACTGGCTCGATACACCGGTAGGCCACCGCGAGACATTGTAAAGGCCAGATATGCATTCAATCACCTCTAACGACACAAAAAATTCGAATGCATGGCTCATCCCTCAGGAATTGATCAACGCCGAAGACTTTATCCTTTTTTTTCAATACTTTTGGATTATAAAGCTAGTAAATGATCGTAGACATCTAAAGTAGGCCCCAAACCGAACTTGCGACCCTGTGATCACAAGTGGCGCCCTCTTGTACTACGTTGTGTGAGTGCATCTGTTCACACGAACTACTTCTTTCTAATTAAACTTTTCCTTAAAATTTAGATAAAGCGAAGTTACCAACAATCTCCATGTGGTTTCGCATATCTCTGTACTGATACAGTACCGTGACCTCATGTTCACCTTGATCTCGTTTTGATTGTTTAATACATATGTGACCATGTGAACTGATACGAATTCACAGGTGCGTGCGCATAGATGACCCCATGCATTGATTTCAATGCACACTTTCAAGAGTATTTTACCACTAGGTGTTTATTTGCTAGAACTTTTTTTCCAATGCAGACATTGCACTTGTCCAGTACATAATCTGTGGAAAATTGTTTTCTGCACTCAATAATTTTCGAAAATAGCTTTTTCACACAAGCTTTTCGCAAGAAATTAGATGCTCTCCCATGAGGACATCACATGAATTAATCGTCTTGCGTATTCGCACTCACTTTCTTCAAATTGAAGCTTTAAATCCTATTAACATTCAAGTCTCGCGAACATCTCTTTCTAAGTAGTCTAATAGTCTAAGGATAAAGCATTCGACGTTGATCAATTCTTAAGGGATGCGCAACGCATTCGACTTCATCAAGCATCGTTGAAGGTGATTGAATTCTTGTTTGGTCTATTCAGTCATTACGACGGTTAACGGATGTATCAAATGCCTCTATCGTCCCAGATAAGTCTGGTACCAGTTTTCTAACCCATAAGGGATGGAAGGCTTGGTGAAACGGAGTGCAAGATCGAAACAACGACAGCTCATGTATCGCTGGGTACCTCTAAGCAATGCGCTACATGCGCTTCAGTATAGTAGTATGAAATAAAAATTTGAACACACGGAATCAGAAAGAATTCGTTTTAATCTTTTAGTTTCTCAGTATTTGTAATAGCTGAAGCTCATAAAGTTCACTGTAGTCCACATAGTAAAGAAACACTAGGGGTCTTGTAGTCTTTCCACTACGGAGTTCTTATTCACGAAATCAGACTTCTAGGACTAATTGTTACCGAATTCAAATCAATGATAACTGAATTGTTTGCTAAAAACCGAACAACTACCGAATCATTTGGGCGATGTAAGCTTAGAAATGAGTTTCCACTTCTCTCCCTTGAGATTTGGAGCTTTTCCTGGAATTCATTCGAATCCTCTTAAAAGTAGAGAGGATAAAAATCTTTCATCCAGAATGACCATTCTAATAAACCATCTAGTGTTTAACAATCTCACAATCCCTGTCAGTAGTTTACAACCACCTAGTGGCGAGGGGATGCTACGAAGTGTTGCGATGTACAACAAGGGATTCACCGCCACTCCATCCCGTGACATTCGTATTTCTGCCTCTTAAGAATAGCCTTAAGTACACATCAAACATCACCATGTGCTGAAAATTACTAGAATGTCCTAAGCGCGCTTTTCATTTGATCAGTGTTTTGCTAGCAGAGAAGTTCTTTTTCCTTGGAGTCGCCAGAAAATCGTGAGTGTTCCTAACACGCCGAATGCTATGGATCGAATGAAGCCTTTGTTGCTTTGCCGCCGCAATTCGTTGCTCGACATGTGTTAACTTTTGGCTAAGTGTTCGGATGATGATTTTGAACCCTTCCCTCAACCCTTTGGTTATCCAGTAAGAGTATGGATGGACCATTTGTGGTACATCGCAGTTTAAACCCAGGGACACTCTATCGCCACGATGAGATGGTAGACGATCTAAAAGCGATCATGGACCAGTTAATGTAGCTTTTGCATTAAGGAGTGCTTGTCGTTGTTTAAATATAATTCTCTCTAATGTTCACAGAAATTGGTGCAATGTTCTACTGTAATTTAACGATTCTCTTTTTTCTGTTATTGTCTATACATAAACATCGCTGACACTTTCACCATTGTCCAACTCCACAAGTGTCATCCAATGAAACTTCTTACGTTGAGAAGCGTCGTGTTTCGACTATGGAGTGTGTGCAACAACAGATGACCACCACGTAGGCCGAAGTCGAGTTGTTTAGCCGTCGTCCACTGAAGCCCGTTTGACAAGCAGCTTTCGAAATTCAATCGCTGAGCGTGGGAGGCTGTCTCTGGTGCCCTGAACCGCCTACAACTCTTTCACCGGAGGCTTTCGATGTAGATCGACCTGCCCGAACTGGGATTTTGATTGATTGTAGGCGTGGCTGCCGAGTCCAACATATGTGTACATCCGTTCCAATGGCCTCGCCCACTTTGCACTTCAACTTCAGATTCCCTGCTATTTCTTAACGCGATTAGGATCATTATGCACTGGTCTGCTACATTTGGCTTTATAGTTTCTACTATTGAAATCACGGTTCGTTTTGGTTTCATTCGATTTTTTGAAAGTCGTATATGAAAGAAAAACAATATATTCCTGAACATAATGATTAGATGGATTTCTCGAGCAAGCTCTTAGGGAAGCATTTAACCAAAACTTAAAGGTGAATTTTTTTTGTAAAATTAAGATCTAAAGGGGTCAAAATAAAAGTTGGAGAAGAATGCACTGTCTTAGGGACTAGCGCGAATTGAGTGCCAACATAGTCCAAGTAGAAAAAGAGTAAGGATTTTAAGCGCTCTTAATCGGAATCATTAAGAAAAACCTGGTGTACTCTTTCTCTTTCTTGGGATCAAAGTCTAAAAGATGTTTTCAGTTGGCCATCCATCAAAATAAGCACCACGGTCACTCGTATCACTCGAAAGTAGCTGCACATCCAGTGAAGGCGTACCAGACTTACTATCCATCGGCACCATCATACCACTACACTAATCAGCCAACCCATCACTACTGCAACATACCTCCAGATCTATGGTTGTTTATCAGTTCGTTTATAGCGATTTTACTCTTAAAAAACAAAAGCAAGGAGTACTGGGGAGGACAGAAGTCTAGGTGTCAGTTCGGTCGACAGGCTCAGCCCTTAGCGGACGTCGTTTCTCATACAAAGTGCTACTTTTGTCTTGGATTCCTTCCAACAAAGCCATGCGGCGCCTCAGAGTCGTAACATTACTTGTTCGCGGGCGGTATGGGGTTGGTTCTGCAGCGAGTTCCAGCCTACCCACAAGACACCTCTCAATTCTGCAAGGAATCTTAGCACCTTCTCTAAGGCTTGTATTTCTATGACAAGCCTTCTACAGCTTACTTATTATAGACCAGGTTGATAGGCTCGCATTCCACCTGGGTTTTGATTTTTTGTTCAGCCTAGAGATTTTCGTGGACATGAATGGAATAATCGGTGATAATTTATCAGCGTGTTTAATCACTCGTTAAATAATGGAGTAAGTTTTCCTTTGAATTCACTCAGAGCGGGAAGTTTGTGGCACCTTTCTTTTACACCGATCTGTCGAGGCAAACTCTATTGCTGTAATATTATATATCGCTCAATAGCTGGCGATTATTCGACAAAAACTTTCCGACTCTTTGATTGCAAGACCTTGGACCTGGTCTGTTTGCAGAGGATAAGGAGGTAAAGTACGGGTTTAACCCTCTGTTTTCACAGGAAACCCGGTCCGAACATTTCTCATAATGTTGAAGAAAAACACGCCTATTATTCACTGAAGAACCTACTGGTTATTCTTTCACAGCCCACGGCCAGTTCAGGAGAAATTTCCGTCTACTGATTTCAAAATGGCTGGAGCTCTATAAGGCTACAAGATGTGGAGCAAGAAAATCTCGTGGAGAAAAGATGGAATAAAATTTGTAAAGTCTCCTTGAACTGGCGAAAGATCAGGACTTATCCAGAGTGATATGGTATTACCTCATCCGAAGTGTGGTAAGCTTCCTGCCAATTTTTATAAACTTAAGAGCGGCCTTCCTAATAGATTACTTTCTATGAGGAGTTCTTTATAATGGTATAAAGTAGTTTCCAAAATTCAGCCACAATGATGCTGAGATATTTGCAAAACTCGGATCCCGCGCCAGATTCGAACTCGTGACTACACACTATCCTGTGATAACTTGCTACCCGCTGCACCACCGAGGTCCTTACTTTGCCTTTCTCACAGCCAGTTTTTATCCTAACGGTGCCGTCAGCAATCACTCGTCCACAGGAATGATCTAGCGAGCAGTTGACCTTGTGATTTCGACTAAAGCTTCAGCTTAACTAGGTTCAATGCCGATTTATGCTGGGCTCTAGAATGGGTAATCTCGCCTTCGATTCTGGTCATGGGCCCGAGTTTTGCAATTATCTCAGCATTACTGTGGTTGAATTCCACATAATACCCTTCCATGAAAAACAATAGGCAGCAAGTGAGAAAGTTGAAGATCGTGAAGTCTAGAAAATTGCTTTAAAAGGGAGGGAACACATTTAGCAAAATGCGCCAAAAGCAATCTTGAATTTCTCAAATAGTGTAAAATGATGTCGCTCCACGGTATCCCTCAAAAGTTACGCTATTGATGATATAACTTCCCTCCCACATGGCCTATTTTCTTAACTCATTTACATCGATCTTCTCTGTTCTTGATGACTTTTAAATGTTTTCTGTCACATGGGAATATCTTTTGCCACTAAAATCATGGAGGGCATGTTCCTATAAGCCCTTAATGAAGTGTCACCGAAAGGGTATCGCCGGAATTCATATATATACTTACTTGATACTTAATACTTGAATGGCCCGTCCTCACGGATTGTGCGGGCCCCAGCATAATCGCCATTGTTCGGAGACTTGCTGGTTAAGCCATTATGGTTCCTGGAGTCCCGAGGTCAGTCTGGCCAAAGTCTGCCTCAGATCTTCACCACCACGGGCAGTCGCAGCCCTTGTGGATCAGAGGGAGATTTACCACCATAGGACTTTGATACCAGGACGGTAGTGGATCCTGGTATTGATCTACTCTTAGCTAGGCTTCCTGATGGAAACGCCGGAGTCCTTCTCAGCTTGGGAGGACCTGCCAGGGGATGAATCCCCCGCTGTACATCGCAGATCGACACCCAGGAACACCTCCCAGCCACGATGAGGCGGTAAACCGTTGGGAGGACATATATTATATGTATATATATATGTATATATACATATACATAAATGGGAGATTGTATATGGAGTTTGACTTTGCTATTTCAGGTGCGACAGTCCTCAGGCGGCTCAACAATGTGGTGTACAACATCAGTGTGACGCGCTGCGCTTTCATAAACGAAAACCTATCAAGCTCACCGTCATCTACGAGGCCCTCTGCCCTTATTGTCAAAAGTAAGTGGTTTTAATCGCTTTCGGAATCTCCACTGTCTCTGTTGCAACTTCTGAAACTCAAGACAACTATTTGAAAGATAACATTATTGGAAAGCTCTTCTTTTCTAGGGAAAACTGAAGGCTTTTTTAACTTCGCTAGTCTCGTACGCATACTTGGTCGTAAATGTCTTGCTTAACTGTCCACTACGAAATCCTTTGTTCATTTGTCAGTCTTGGGCGTTACCTTCTTATTCACGTATTGAGATGCTCTTTTTTCCCAACGTGTGATTTTTGGCACGCCTTTTTTCGAAAAAGAGGACAACAGGCAACCGCTATGATCAATCAGCAAGTTTCGCCAATCTCGTGACACGGTGACTACTTTCGAACATCCCTGCAGGGTTATCTCTGAGCTCCAAGGGCACGAATAATGCAAGGACAAAAAGTGTGGTACCACCTAAATGTATGTTGGTTTTTGGTGTCTTTTCGAAGGCGAACAATTTAGTGTATAACTTTATACTTGATATTGAAAACCTTCTGAAGCAACCTGAGCCTATGGTTCATCACGTGCTGTCGTTCTATTCATCCATGCAGTTTTAGACTGCCAGACAAAACCAGTATCTTATCAGCTTTCGGGGTAATTGTATGGTGGTAGGTAAAACTGAATATTCCTTGATAATTTACTGTTATCGTGTACTGAACTGATGCACCGGTCATTTATTCTCCAGACGCCCAGTATGGTCTTCCAGACTAAAAACGTGTTCGATATTTCCACCTGGTCCGAGCAAAAGTGAACCGATGTCGAGAATTACCGTCACTACTACAGAAATCTAGTGGGAGATTTGTAAATCTCGCTTCGATCACAAGGAGCCAGGGAGTGCAAGTTGTGACGATCCGGGAGAGAGTTATGACACGTCTATAGCGAGGATCCGTGGAAGAACAGTCTTGATCAACCAATGCATTACGACTGAGATGGAAATTGCGCTGAATCCGTCAGAGCCCTTACGATTCTTGCTGAAAAGGGCCATTCAAGTGCTCAAGTAAAAGGAACAAGTCCTAACAATATTAAAACAGTGCTGCTATTTTTTTTATTTAAATGGCTCAAATTCACTTATTGTGCGGATCCTTCCACTTTTTCATTCCATTCTTTATCTCGCATCCATCATCCACGAAGTTCTTCGGATGTGAGTGTGGGATCGGCTGACACTTGAAAGCTCTGTTTTGCTTATGAATGTCGTTGAATGTCGCTCGAGATGGTTCTCTCTAGAATCCTGATAATAGCCCAAGTGTCGAAGAGCGTACCCAGGTCTTTGCCACATTCAATCGTTGGCTTTTGTCGACTAGAGAATCTTTTACAGATATGTGTAGTATCAATTTTCCGATGCTAAAGGATCCGTCGAATCAGGGAGTCCATGTATTGTACTGCATTACGTTTCCTGGGGGAACTATCTATTATGCCGGTCTGTGGAATTTTTTTTGAAGGTACTGGTTTCAGGTTCATCTCAAACCAACTTGGCGGGATGTATCAACAGCACAAGGACCATCTCGAGCTAGAATTGATCCCATGGGGAAACTCTCGGATTCTCAGGGTAAGAGCATTTCTTCTTTTTTGTTGCTGTATGTAATACATGGCGCGTTAAGGAAGTAGCATCTTATATATTCACCTTCATCTCTACATATTGGTGAATTTTGAATCATTCCCAGTACTTTTCCTTGTTCCTTGATCAAGTGTATTCCATACGCTTTTCACTATGTGCGCACACTTTGCGCTCCCGTTGGTTCCTGCACTGCCTATAGGGTCAATTAATTAAGACTGGACAGCTGACTTTTGGTGATTGTCGATAACTCGCGATCAAAAAACCTCCGCCGGCTCCTCGAAATTTCCTCAACTTTTAACGCTGTAATATCAGAGTCATAGAGACATCAAAGGCAAAATTGCCAAAATTCTCCTCTAGGGACCCGTTTCCCGACCGGTGGACTTCATTTTCGAAACAACGGTATGTCATTGGTAAGCAGTCATTAAAATAAACGTGGTAGTTGGCTTAATAGAAGACAATAAAAATAGAATCAATGTGCATTACAAGGCGAAGAACTGTAATATTAAAAAATTGATACGGACCATCAAATTTTGATTGTTACGAGGATGAGTGGTGTTCATGTTCTGAGAATTTTTGTTGCTCAGCATATAAAGCGATATCATAGATGCAATTTTTGGTGTTCAAAATGCTACAGAAAGAAAATAGGGTCAGGAAACCAATAGTTAATTCGATTAGTATAAGAGGAGTGAGCCTCCAAAGCGTTCGTTTGTTGTAATGAGGGATACGATCGGCACAGCAGACGATCTTTGATGCAGCGAAGACGAGTATTAGGACACGAAGTGATGAAAGTACATCTTCTGCAAGATAACTTTCTGAGTGCTGTTCCTGTGCTCAATCCAAGGTGCCTTGCACATCTGGATCATTGGCGTTGACTTTCTAAAACAGTTTTTAAATGAATAAAAACGGGACGAATAAATCCATCCTTCCCCGCCCCCATGGGACATAATTTTGCAGTTATTCCCTTTTTCAATACTCGCTATTTCTAAGCTCTCTAAGATAAGACATCACCTATTCACAACAATAACTTTTCGAGCATTCGCATCGGTTAGATATTCTTGACAAGCGACATTCTCCGTGATTCATGTATTCCTACAAATATAAAGAATGAAGAAATCCGTTAACAAGGAGGAATAGAATTTGCTCTTTAATGTGCATCTCTGACCTTTGGCGGGAATTTCATCCCCATATCTGAATTTCGGGCACGTGTGGCGCAGTGGTCGGAGGCATTCTGCAACACACACGTGGAATCGAACACCGTGCCCATGGCCCACCAAGCCTTCCATCGCTTCGGAGTCGGCAAATTGGTGTCAGACTTGTCTGGGAGGATAGCAGCACTGGCTCGATACATCGTTAGGCCACCGCGAGTCATCCATTATAAAGGCCAGATATGCATTCAGTCACCTTCAAACGATGCTTAATGAAGTAGAATGAATGGCGCATCCCTCAGGGATTAATCAACGCCAAGAGCTTTATCCTCTATCTTTATTTTATCCGAATTTCAATTGAAATCGAAGCACCGAGAGAGTTTAAGAGGATGTCTTTCGGTCTAACGATAGCAATTCAACATGACTAATAAATGTGGACCAATACAAAATGTAACAGGTTGGATACACGGATGACGGCCTTCAACTGTGTGGGCTCTTACACAACTCCCACTTGACATTTTTGTGGTGAGCAAGTTTCTTCTCCTTGGACGACGTCACATCCAAGCAGTCACCAATTCCTCTGGTTGAAGAGAGGTTTACCACTTCCCGACTAGGTTCCTCGCAAGACGGCCGCAATTCCTGGTTTAGATTACTATCGGATTCGATTCTTTATGGAAATGTCGAACTCTTTAGCCTGTGTAAGCTCGTTAATAGGTGAATGAACACCTTGTTCTACATTGCATCGCGCTTCGACACTCAGGAAGTGGCCACTACCCTCGAATTTACAAAATGAGGCAATGAATGTGAATTGGGCACTGGTTAGCGAACTATAGCCGAAAGGTTTTGCATTTCCAGGAGTCGTTATAATCGGATTACTGATCCCTCTTATAAAAGATATGACATTCCTTTTAAATCTGTACAATGGTTGAACACCGATTTTGTCGTGGCTTTGCACCGAAGCGTAAACGAACAAGTTTGTAAGACTTTCACTTCATACCTTTTCAAGCCTAAACATTCAATTAGGTTTTGTAGGTTTTCACAAGAACCGGTATTTATTGCCAAACTCGTGTCGATGGATGCACGAACGTTGCCGACTTGCCATCTCAAGTTCGAGTGATTAATTCTTTGATGCATAAGCAATGTTTACTTAGGAGTACTTCGTCCCTCTCAGTACGATGCCATATTACTTAATCTTCCCGGCCCCCATGGTCGGGTTCTTAGTTTAGGATTCCGGTCTTCGCTTAAATGCGTTGCAAACACAGATTATAGTAATAAGTCTTCAAAAACTAGGCAGCCCGGAACTGCTGTGACATTTCAGCAGTTTCTCCCAACCTATATTATTAAATGCTACGTTATCATGAGATTAACCCCTTCATTGGTGCTTGGTTCATATACCTCTGCACTTTCTTTGTTGTCGCGAATATTATGTATTGGAGGCGACTCGAGACCGCATCTTATTTCTTCGTCAGTTGTTCTAGTCTACAATCATGATGCAGTCCGAATAGGTGATATAAAGCACTGTATACATACATGAATAAGTATACGTACTTATATATCGTATGTCAAACTGGAAAAACGGAGACTAAGAGGTCTATTATTTTAGTCCCATCTATGTCTCCATTCAAGTCCATAGTCCACGTTGAACCCGCTATTCGGTACCTGAACGCGCTGCGTAGCCCTGCGACCAATTCTTCTTCTATAAGAAGGTTTCCTAAAATTTTACTTCTATTTAAGAGTAGTTACTGGTTAGCTGAATTTTGTTATGCTGTTGTCAAGTAGTACTAGATGGGAGAAAACTGGAACCGAGGTGCAACCACGCTTCGATCTTCTAAGATCCAACCCAGTAATAACTTCTCTCGTCTATCATGGGTGCTTTCGTCCGTCGTGCATCGTTGCGTTTGTGACTTCGGTCATGTTTCGTAGGAGTACGGTAGTGATTTCATCTACCCTAACCGAAGGATAAGAGATAATATGAAGTTTTACTCGTCTTTGTACTCCTAGTTACATGTCTAATATCATAGGGAAAACTGTGGATATTTTTGTTTAAAGAAATGAGCGGCCGGCAATCTAATTATGAGGTAAAGAACGTTAATGTAGAAGACTTCTGTCACTAAGTTTGTATTATTTAAGTTTGTATTTTGTATTATTTGTATTATGCCGAAGGAACTCATGTAGCGCAGTGGTTAGAGATGAGCTGCAATACACACGCGGCCTTTATTGAACGTAGAGAGCTTTATCCCTTATTCTTTATTTGTCACTCTTGATAGTTACAAGGTCCTTGTCTCTTTTTAGCAGGCCGAGTGACGAAACATTACTGTTATGACGGTTACAGTAAATATCCTTCTGACGAGTTATGTTTTCCATTGCTTTCCATATCTGCTTCCTTCTCTTTCTATAGGATTTTTCTACACTTGGCACTGACTACCATCATATGGGTTCTTGATGCGTCGCACCATTTGAAACAATTTCCAAACGACTTCATTTCTCTGGCAACCTCTTGGTACTGTTATGTGATAGTTTCAGTTTAAATTTCTTCATTGGACATCCACGATTTATTTGACTGGCTGCTGATATAGTGTGTGGTGATTGAGGCTCTGATGAGGCTCTCGGCGTTGATCAATCCCTGGGGGATGGGCCATGCATCCGACTTCGTCAAGCATCGTTGGAGGTGATTGAATGCATATCTGGCCTTTACGATGACTCGAAGTGGCCCACCGATGTATCAAGCCAGTGCTGCTATTCTCCCAGGCAAGTCTGGTACCAATCTGCCGACCCCGGAAAGATGGAGAGATTGGTGAGCGTGGGGCACGGAGATCGATGCCATGTGTATTGCATGGCGCCTCTGACCACTGCGCTACACATGCCCTATTGTGGTGATTAGTAAGCTTTTTCTGGCATGTTCTGCCAGATCGCTCTTTTTTCATCAGAGCAAGTCACTAATCTTTTTTGAACCGGGCTTACAGATAGCACTTTGCAACTCAGCTCCCTTTGGACTGGCAAAAGACTTCTTGGCATGGGTTTGCCTTTAGCAAAATTTTTAGATGCAAACATTGATTTCCTTAAATGAGTGTGGATGATTTTGCTGGTGCGATGAATGCCTTCCGTACGTTAAATTTAAACATCAACAAAGGGATCACGTGAGATCTTGAGGCAAATCAAGGGAAGCAGTGATAGAGAAGACAATATGAAAAAACGTCGTGAATAATAGTTTGGTTTCTTTCAGGATGGTTCGTTCTCGTGTAATCACGGAAAGAAGGAGTGTGATGCCAATCGACTGCACTCATGCGTGATTGACGTGCTGAAGGTAATATCGTTGCTGCCTTAGGTATTCTTCCTTCTGCACGTTGAGCTCTTCAAGTACTTGAGAAGAAATTCTGTCAGCTTAACACTGAAATAACGTTGAGGTTTCAGTCCTCCGGAGCGCTGCCGTTCATCGTGTGTTTCGAGCGAATTGTTCATCACAACACCGTCGATCAGGCGATGCATTTCTGCTCTGCATTCATTCGCAATCAGTATCGGCAAATAAGGTGCTCATTCTGTAATGAGGAACTCGATTTTACCTTTTTAAGCTCTCAAGTTGTAGAAAATGCTACGATGGTGAAAGGGGCATCCAACTTCAGCGAATGGCCGCACACAAGACAATGACTACGAAACCTCACCCAATTCTCGAGGTGGGACCGTTGCTATGAGTATTGTGCTTTCATTAATAGCAATTCAACAACAGAAAGTAGTGGAGTGCTTAAATGATTGAGTGCGCTGAATATTTATATTGGTGAACATATTAGTTTGGTGCAAAAGTAATGGCATTTGTAATTGACAAACTGTCAACTGTCAAAAAGTTGTCATTGTGAACTCCACAGAAAAGGCCTGGGTTAGGTGTCCTTTTTTGAGGTGCAACATTTGAGAACTGGTTTCTTGCCCAACTTTATAGAGTACAATTATTTGTCTTGTACGTAATTCGCAATGATATCGTGCTCTAACGTCAAGAAAAAAGTATTGTCTTGCTTCAAACAAGTCGAAGAATCCCGTACCAGAGATATGAATCTTGGTGACTAGGTAGAAGGTAGGCACTTATCAACCAGTGACGACGACCAAGGCGGTGGTGAGGCTGATCGTTTAGAAGCTGCTTCAGAACGTGCAAAAAAGTGTAGTGTTAGCCAGTCAATAATCAATCGTCATTAGGGAGACATCGAAAAGGTGAGGAAACTCGATAAATGGTACAGGATGAATTGGTACGAAGAGCAAAGAGATTTTCGGCACGAAGTCCGCTTTGCGCTTTTCTTACTCAACAATAACGAACCATACCTCGACCTTAAAGCGATTTGGGATGAGAATTAGAACGTGTGCTGACTACATACGACGTCCATTTAGTGATTAGGGTAAGACGAAGCTCTTGAACACTTTCGACCGCCAAATTCGCACCATTATAAAACTATGCACAATTTTCTGAATCTCGTTGAAATGACTACGGTAGAGAAGTATTTTTACAAAACCAGTGAAATGTAAGAAGAATTCAACTGTTTCTCCGTATTTTTGTTGAGCAAACGCGAGGTGTTATTATTCTTTATTCACAAATGAGCTGACGTTTCGGCGGATTTCGCCTTCC
>UYYA01005596.1:0-15682 GCA_900624975.1 Angiostrongylus costaricensis | reverse complement strand
TAGTTAATTTGATACATGCCCTTCAACTAAAAACAGTTTTGCTTTCACCATGAGGGATGCGTGCTGAAAAGCTAAGTGATCGGCAACGCGTTCTTGGTAGTATAAGTATTTGCATACTTTACGATATGAGCCCATAGAACGGATGTTAAGTGTAGGATACCCACCAGCTATGTTGTCTGCCGGGTTAGCACGGTTGACATCTACTTCACCACATTGCAATGCTTGATAGTTAACGTTAACAGTGAGCTGACCCAAGATGATTTGTATTATGGGATCAGAGAGGCCGGCAGCACGACCCTGCTGTTCGAGAACGTCGAACACCTGAAGAACAGAGTTTCCTCTAACTACAACAATTTATATTGAACTTACCAATTATAATCTAAAACCGTTGAAATCTTGAAAAAGTAAAAATGCCAATGAGTTCTTTGAACATCGAAGTTCTCATTCAATTCATCGAAGAAATTGGTACTCACTGCTTGCATTATAAGACGCATCACGAATCCTCTGGCTACATCTGCACTCGCTGAAATACCGGATACCTGAGCAGTTACACCAGGTGCCATTGAAAAAGCCATGGGCACCGGCAGAGTGAAGCCAGTAACGTTGAAGGTCCGTGATCTCATTGCAGCTAAATGTTATGGTACCTACAGAAGAATAAGACAATAAAAATTTTCCAATTTGTGAGTCGTTAAATAGAAGCTAGGGCTAATCAAATCTGGAAAATAATGTTTATTTTACGAGAACAATCCTCTAGTTAATACTTGGTCCTCCCGGAGCACATCCTAAGACCGTAGTGATACTGAGTGAAAAAAGCAGCAACGGACCCGCGAGAACTTTCGCCATGCTTCCTAGAATACTCGACGTTAACAAAATGACGCCTGAACGCATTTAGAAAGCTCTGTATATTGATGGGTTCACTCAAAACCAAATTTACCGCTTTTTTGGGTTATTAGAAAGTTAGTGGTAAATTTCTCCCAAACATTTTTGTGTCACGCAATCTATGAGAAAAACATTTTGAAGCTCAGCGAGTTTTGAAGAGTATTGTTGCTTCAAAACTGCTCAGTTATGAAAAGAGGTTCCACGGATCGTCATCTGGCCGGCTTTGGCATTGAGGGTGCGCCATTTCCAAGTATACAGAAACCGGCAAACGTGGCATACCGCAAACCAAACATTGAATGAGAGCGACGTACGTGAAAACGATTACATAGAAGAAATTCAACGAATGTGCTGATTTCTCGACTGGTGCTGTTTAAATTCGGTTTCGAACATTCTGGTTTTATTATCCAGACGTTAGGTTTTGATTTTCCCACCAATAAAAAAATGTGGGAAAAACAAAACGTCGTCGTTAAAGAAGCACTTTTGGAGGGGGAACTAGCCGTGAATTTATCGATTGGTGGAGACGAAGAAAAACTTCCGTCACGCCACATTGTCAGAAGCAAAGTCTTGAGCAGTGCAAACCGCTCATTCAGCTTCCCCCACTTTTAATTTCGATGTGACGTGCTAATGTGGCCTTCCTTGATAGCAAGACGGCTTGAAAGTACGTGGAAGTTCGTCTACAGAATTTCACGGTAGCATTCACGAACCGCATCCTAAGAGTCAATTTCGTCAGAGTACGAGGCTTTCTTGGACTCGTAGTCTGACAAAATTGACCTTTGGATTTCGTTAGGCCGTAGCACTACCGTGTACTTGGATGCGACCGAGTGTTCAGATCTAAGAGTGAGGCATGTTTTGAGAAAGCGATCGTAGAGAAACTAAGTTGCATCATCTTTTGCCACCTTTTAAAGGCTCGAAGTTCCTAATAAAAGCAGATGTTTACGGACCGCCGCTTCCGCCTCCACATTTCTCCTGCCTGTGCAGGGAAAAACAAAATTTGTCGTTCGGGAGTTCTGTATAGTGAAACGATGATTTCATCCGGCTCGTCATTGCATTTCTTCACCGTTCTTTCTGTTCTTAGAATTATTGCAATAACGATAACGGGCGGAACTCTACATGCTCTTACAACCTTCCTCGGGTCCTTTCGCTTTATTTAGTGCTTGTGTGCTGGAATTATGTTGTAGTAATTCACAGTTATTTAAAAGAAGTGGTGCAAGGAAATAGCTGCTTCGAATAATTCCGTCTCCAACAACGAATTTTTAGTTTTACAGAATTTTTTTCAGTGATTAATAGTGAACTCGCTCAACACCATGGCTGCCCGACAACTACTAAGCTTTCATGTTTACTAAAAACATTTCCAGGCTGAGCACAGAAAAATAACGGGGACGACTTCGAGGTATGTGTCACGATCCTCGCACGCGCATCAAGAACACATGCGCGAGAAACTCTCGAGGCACTCTGGATTAATTCCAGAAATCCGAAAATGAACCGCAGGGAAGAATGCCTCATTATCACGCGTGATATAGGGAAGTATATAAAACTGCTTTTCTGATGTGAGGGGCACATTATACTTCCACGTGATTTCTGTGCGGTTGGTCTCTGCGTGACATAGTTAATGGAAACCTCATGGGAAGCGGTGAGTGTGCAGGGCTGTGTTCAAAGTGATTGAAATCTTGGTTTGGGGTTTCTTTGTTTGGTTATGGAGGCGTCTGGCCGAGTGAGTTGCTATCAACTTGACCTTTCCAGGCTCTGAGAAAGGCGAAATTCGCCGAAACGTCAGCTTAATCGTGAACAAAGAACAATAACACCTCGCGTTTGCTCAAAAAATACGAAGAAAATAATTAGAGTTTTGCTGTGAGAAATTTCCAGCCCCATGTGGGCAGTATCAGTGGACGGTGAATGTGAAGCTTCCATCAATTCCGGTGAGTATTGAAAAGTTTTGTGCGTACTTTTTGCTTCGAAGTTTTCTTCTTCCGCATGCGAAATCAAAAGCACAGCAGGTACCGTAGAGTCATCAGCCGCTGTATGAGTTTCTTATGAGCGATAAAGAAATCTGATTGAGCATCTTCGTATTGTTTTAGTGAATTGCTGAGCGGTGAGCGATATCGCAACAAAATTTTCCTTGCACATTGCATACGCTACCGTAATCAGGAAGCTATTCGCAAAAAAATTCTACGCTATCAAATTTTCACCTGTGTCGAAGTGAGAATATTTGCTCTGTAGCACACACACATGGACCTCGGTTCGGTCGTGTTCTGCCAGCTCTCCACCCTTGTTTGATCCACATATGGTACCTTACACGTCTCAGATTTAGCAGAACTGACTAGGCGTCACTTGTAGATTATTTTTGCATCCGATCACTTGTAATAATTCGTGATGAAGTCACATGAATGGCGCATCGCTTAGCGACTGATCGACGCCGGAATCTTTTTCAAACCAAACTTTAGCCTTAATCATTTAAAACAAAATCAAAACAAAAAAGTAGTGGACATCTTTTAAGAAGCGGGTCGTACGAAAACTGACCTGCAGCTTCCTTTGCCACCTTTTAAATGTTCCAAGTTTCTAAGAAAAGGAAGTGTTTATGGACCGCCGCCTGACACTCCACATTTCTCCTTCGCGTGCACGGAAAACAAAATTTTTCATTCGACAGCTCTGCATAGCGAAATGATTGCTTCATCCTACACATAATTCTATTTCTTCGCCATTTCGTGCAATGCTGCAGCGACGATCGCCTGGAAAATGTTAAATGTTCTTACAAGCTTTTTGAGGCCCTTTCACTTCATTGTGCTGATGTGATGAAACTGTGTCGGAGCTTCGAAAGTATTTGAAATAACCACTGCAAAGAAACGGCTATTCCCAATAATGATAAATTCCGTCTCAAACAATGAATGCTTACGTATTTTGCGGAGTTTTCTTTAGTGATTAACAGTGCAAAAAGTGTTCAAAAGTTTTCAGTAAGAAATTTCTACCATAATGCAAACAGCGTTAGCGGGCGGTGAAGATGAACCTTCCACTCATTTCCAATATGTAGTGAGAAGCTTCCAGCACGGACTTTTTGCTCCAGAGTTTTTCTACTTCCGCATTCGAAATCAAAACGTAGTCGGCCACGTGGAGTCGTCGGCCATTTTATGAATTTTTATGAACGACGTAGAAGGCTGGCTAAGCACGTTCACATCGTTTTAGTGAATTGCTGGCGATGAGCAGTATCGCGACAAAGTTTTCCTTGCACTTTCCACACGGCACCGCAATCAGGAAGCTANTCGCGGAAAAATTGCACGTTTCCAGATTTTTGAGTCTGTCGGAGCAGAGTTGTTTCGTAGCACACAGACATGAACCTCGATTCGGTCATATCCCGTAGGCTCAGGAATCCCTCCATTTCTCTACAGTTCACACATGGTACGTCACACACATGGGATATAGCAGAACTGATTGGACGTCACTTGCAGGACAGTTTTGCATTCAATCACCTCTAACAATTCGCGATGAAGTCACATGAATGGCACATCGCTTAGCGGCAGGTTAACGCGGGAATCTTTTTAAAAACCAGACATTAGCCTAAGTAATCGTGCGAGCAACTTTGAAAAAGCAGCCACTATACACTCTGAAACTTTATCCATTAGAATATTAAGATCATCTCCTTCCCATGTCCTCGATACCGTATAGAATTTTAAATCTTCCTGCGGAGAGATATAAGTGTCTTACTTGACAGGAGGTACTTGACCACGGTCTCATGTGAATTTTGGTTGAGGAAAATAAGTCTTTTCTACACGAATGCACAGATGGGATAGTGCAAAACAATTTCATCGACAATATAAATTCCAAGTTTATATATTTATTTATGTGATCTTATAAACTGACTTTCTTAAGTTGACGCGAGGTTGGTACAGATCTTCGTTGTCGTCGTCTTTGTTTTTGATGTTACTGATCGATGGCTGACGTTTCGGCGAGTTCGCCTTCCTCAGAGCCTGGACGTATTTTATGTTAGAATACTTTTTATTATTCGGTGAAAAAGAAGGTTGAAGTGTTAATGAAGATCAAACTTTCAAATAGACGCCATATAGAGCAGAAAGGCAAGTCACCGTGATGTTATGTGCGGGACTGGCCCACGCATTGCTTTCGAGGAGTCGCGAGCCAGACACGCCCCGGGGTCAAAATATCATTTTGAAATAGGGCGCCAGGTCACGTGCGATAGTGAGGCATTCGTCCTTCCGGTTCACCTTTGGATTTCTGAAATTTATCCAAAACGCCTCAAGAGTTTTGCGCATTGATGTTTTTGATTCCTGCGCTGGGAACCGCGCAGTCACTTCAAAATCATCGCCGTTGTGCTTTTGTAACCTATGCATACCTAGAGGGATGTTTAAACGGATTTTAGCTTTTCCATCCAGATGTTCTTTTATGCGGACACAAAGTGGTCTACCCGTTTCCCCGATATATTCCTCGCCGCATGCATTACATGAGATCAAGTATATTACACCTAAACTCATGCAATCCCCATCTCTCCCTTTAGGACAGATCATGCAGTTTTCCGAGCTGCACAAACGATCATAGAGACGGTTTCGAACTAACTGGCGGCGTAGGGTATTGGGTGGGGTTTCAACAATCGTTACATATTTCGAAAAGGTCATTATATATCCACCATCAGCATCGTGTATAAAAGGGCATCACTGAGTGAGGATGCCTCATTCGAGAAGATGGCTCGCTGAGGAAGATCTGGCTCGACAGGAAGGCGAAGACGCAACGTCGAGGCGAACAACAAGCATGGACCATCGACTCGGATCACCGGCTCTGAGGAAGACGAAGACGTCGAAACGTTAGCCGAAAATAAATATATTTATCAACCTCGTGTAAGCTCATCAAGAAAGAATACATATTAAATCGTTACATAATTTTCAGGACCACTTTTTCTTAAGCACTTTTTAATGGCGTGACTTACTTTATTTGATATGAAGGGCAGCTTAAAGGGGATCCTACTTTCGTCTGAAATATCATTTTGGGAAACTACCCAACGTTTTCCTCTAACCCGAGTGGCTTCTACTTCGTAGCCATTGGAAATGGCATTTTTTCGTGTCAGGCTTCGCGACTCCTTCCTTTCAGTTAACAAAGTAGGATTTCGAAAAAGTTTTTGCTGCATGGCTCTCATTAACACTGTTTCAAAAATCATAAATTTTTGTCGAAAATGCAACCTGCTCCGGGATTTTGTTGGTTATGTGAAGAACTCCAAAAGTGCCAAGCCAATTGCAATTTTATGGGCGCTCTCCAACCAATGGGTAGATCAGGCAGCCCTGCATAAATACTCTAGTTGAATCCTATTCCAAGCAATAGGCATTCGGAATGATCTAATACTTCCCAGCCTTCCCTTGGTTTCGTGTACTCAACGATCCGCTCAATATTTCTGATGTAATAAATTTGCACCTGCTGATATTGCGTTGTGTAAAATATGAATATCTTTTGACCATGTCATAGTAAACCATTAGTTTTCTGAGTGAATGAGCTAACACGAGGATGTAACACGAGTTAGATAACTTTTTTTTCAGCCAACGTTTCGACGTTTTCGTTTTATTCAAAGCTTGATTGTCCCAAGTCGATGGTGCATATCTGGTCGTCGCCGGCATGAGTGTCTTCGCTGTGGTTTCGGGTCAAATCTGCCGGAGTGGAGCATCGTTATGATGAAACTTCCTCTCTCGGCGTTTCCATGTCATGCAGGAAGATTGTTAATCCACTCTCCTTATTGACCGATTTTTTTGTGGTTCCTGCTTCTGTGGTAACACCGTTGAGAGGACTGTTGACAGTGCTAGAGTAGAAGGAAAGTGCAATAATACCTGTGCTTGCTATCTTTCAAGTCGTGTGAAGAACATGAAACACTAACACGACCACAGGAATGAAAAGTTGGCAGGAGCGTCATTTTTTTCGCCAATAGTAATCCACGAGTGCGGTAGCGCACGGAAAGCGGGAGAAGAATTTTGTGGTGAAACAACTCGCCCCTGGGAAATTCATCAGCGCCGTATTATTCAGCAAAATTCCATGGCGCTATGTTTTCGATTTTTCACGTGCGAACAAGAAAAATTTTGTAAACATGAAATATGGACGGAAGCCTTGTCATCACATATGCGAATTGACTGGGGATTGACATTAATCATCCATAACTCTGCTCCCATAGTTTCGGGATTTTCTTACGAAATATTCTTTGTCATTTTTTGCGCATACCGAAGCTTTGGAAATCTCTACAGCCAACTTATCGTCAGATGGACGAGCTTTCGAGTTACTTAGTTCAAAATCATAGAAGAATATTCTGAGAAAGAAATGAGCATTCACTGATGGAGAGAAATCCGAACCACTTGTGAAAGTAGTTGTTTTTCTCAACGTCATTAACTTCGTTGTTTCGCAAGGAAGTAGTGAACTGTTACACTGTCACGCCTTCTTCGGATAAGCCATCGTTGCTATGCTACTGAAGTCAAACCTGAATCGCTATTGTGCCTGAAACACTGAACATAATTGATCGAAAAGATTGCAAAGGTTACATTGCGGTATTTGATGTGCGACTGCGAGGCGGCCATGTTTGGACTTCAAATACTATTATTTAGATGGATAAAGAACTTTTCAAGAGAGAAGTTCTTTATACACCCGCCCGGCTTATTTGGGGCCAAGACGAAATTTCGTTAGCTATTTGAACCCAAGGTTTTTGTATTACGCAAAGGTTTAAGAGGAATCTGAAACACATAACGCTAAAAACGTGAATAAAAGGAGCGTCATATAATGAGTGAGAGACTACATTTACCTTAATAATTGGTCTATCTTATCGACACTCAATATTTACCTTGCACCCATAATTGCTCAAAATTATTTGGGCTCACAGACACTAGATGAAGAAAACGGTGTTACGAACGACGTGCACAAACGTTTGTTATTTGGTATGTCGTCGTTATCAAAACTTTCCTTAGATAGAAGAAGGAAGGTTGAAGGGAACGCAAGTGTTAGTCAGATGGAACGACGGCTTTGCTATACAAAGCTTCTCAATAGTTTTTTTCCTCGCACGCTAATAGGAAGTGGAGACACTCAGACGGCACTTCATGAATATTCGTCTTTTAAGAAACATAGAAGGCTTAAAACAAAGACAAAAAGCTGTTGCACATTGCCTCCGTAATCATATATTTAGGTGAGTCTCAGTTTCTTTTCTCAGTTCAGTGGACTTTCGGACACCAAAGTGCGGTATATTAGTACGGTGCCGCAACGCCTCATGTTCTGACGACGTTGATTGTCGACGATTGTCGAGATTCCCTCCTTTCTTCTTCTCCAGTGTCCATAATTTTAGCCGTTTGATACGTGTCTTTGATGAGAACATTCTTCACGTGTGAAGGACGGAAGAAAAGGTAGTGCTCTGGAGTACTTTTACTGCTTGGCTTTCGATGCCATTTCGCCACTTTCTAAAAGCTTCTCATAGGGCTCGTATATCTGTTCTTGTTTACAACAGACGACAAAGCAGTCGTCTATATATCGACAGTAGAGTAAGGGTCGGTTATTGAGAACTGGAGCTTCCACCTTATACATGAAAGCGATGGCAAGACTTGCTGCTAATCGCTTTCTCTTGGACAACCCTCTAATATGAGCGAAATATCTTCTTGGCCACCTAGAGAACGAACAACAAGGACATTGTTTTAAGAGAGTCATTAGTTGTTGGATCGGCAAGCCATACATATTTATGTCCCCTTCATGTTCTACGTGTAGCTTGAGAATGGATTGCACTGCGAACTCATTCGACACGCTGGTGTAAAGTGAGGTAACATTGAATGGCTTCATTACATAATTTCGGTAACGGGAAGATGAATTTTAGTAACTGGGTACATATAACGCTTAGAACCTATGTTATTCTGTATGTTGGCACACCTTAACAACTGATGATTGGACCAACCTTAGATGATGACGGGTCGGATGACACAGCTTCATCAGTAAAGTGAGCTTGTGTGTCTCAATAAGCAAGCATAGGGTAGGACAAGTTCAATGGTCGTTTCAAGCCGAGAAATAACTGAAAGTCCAAGCCCGTTGCATTTGCCGTATTGACCCACTCCTTATACAAATTTCGGTATTGATTTCTCTACCTCTTTTCAGAGGATTGTCGGTAGAGAAAAACGTCTTTTAGGTGCTTCACTGTTATTCTGTGTTATGCACAAGAAAGCTGTCATCAAAATTATATAGCAAACTGCTGAAAATTTGTGCCAAGAAGAAGTGCAAAAGGAATCGCTAGACTTGGCACGAAAAATAGCCGTTTCCAGTGGTTAAGAAGGAAAAGCCACTCGAGTCAGAACAGAAGGCAGGGTTATTCCCTAAAATGATGTTTCAAACTTAAACAAGATTCGTTTCAAGCCACCCTTCGTTTCGAACGAATTAAACAACGTCATAACAAGGAGTCTTAGAAGAAGTGGTCCTGAAAATTACGTGGCAGTTACAGACCTTCCATCCAGTGTTACGTCAGATAGTTCTAAACTACCTCTACAATTGTTGGTGCTGTTGAACCCATTGAAAAACCAATTATTGCCAACAGACGGTCGTTATCAACAACAACGGTTTTGCATAGAAGAGCGCTGCCGGGTGAGGCTGCCTTATTTGAGCGGTTCTCCACGAAAGAACTTTCGAATCGATATGAAGGCGAAGACAAAACATTGAGAAGACGAACGACTGTGGACGATCGATTCGAAAAATCAGTTCCAAGAGAGAGAAACACTTTGAAAATTTGGTCCAGTGAGGCTTTTTTGTTAACGTCATTTTAGCATGTCACAATGAAAAGGTAGATATAGAGCCAGTAATTAGCCGTATCATTTTAATGGTTCTGTAGCTCACTTCTGGTGGTATTTCTTTATAAGAAAACCAATGCGATATCGTCTAACTGGCAAACAATTAAGGGGAGGATTCACTCTCCCTCTGAAGCGGTCAATCACTCGGCCGTTTTCTGCATTTGGCAGTGGATTCGTTTGTGCTGAATACAACCTCTTTGATGCAGCGCATCATTTGCGACTAAACAACATGTAATAAGGATTAGGAGAAAATAACCATGAACAGAGTACGTTTCTTTTCCTATTGGTTGCTAAATCAACGCAGCTCTTTGGTTGACCGCTCTTTCAAACTTGGGCCACTTAAAGCAGTGCTGCTCATTTTTCCTATTGGCTGCAAACGAAATTGGTTCTCAATAGTTTTCGCTGAAACTTCCTCAAAAAAGGCGACTGTGGCAAAAGCCTATGAGCACTTCTTCTGCGGGTAAGCACCACGTCTTTAAAACCTATTGAAAAGATTAGTGTTTAATTAAATGGTAGCGAAAGTTGCTGTCAAAATCTATTAATCGACTGGCAAGAATGCCGTGTGTCTTCGTAATTCCTTAACATTCCTCACATGAATGCTAAATGCTAGGGTGATTTTGAAGAAATATCAACTGTCGCGCAACAGTATTCATCTGAAAGCTTGGTGACTGCTGTATTTCTTCTTTAACGGCTAACAGTTCCCGATAGCGGAAGGACATGATGAACGTGGAAGGAATTGCATGATGAACTTTTTCCTCGAAGAGAAGTGCAATTAAAGCGGCACGGAGGTGCTTATTCTGGCTTCATAGCGCCGACTGTGTCTTCGATTCATCGCGCATGAAAATAGATTTTATGGAAGAAATATTCGTATTCGATTTCTTCATACGCATTTGAATTGAGAATTAGATTCATATTTGTCGGCTACTACTGTAGTACAGTACAACTTCCTCAATCTCAAATGATTACGATGAAATGTTTCGATAAATTGCAACAATGACTTCGGCTGCTTCGTCGCTGTTAATCATCGGGAACTTCCAACTTAACTTCCGTGATAACAGACGGTGAAGCATCGTACAACATGCGACACACCACAAAAGTCGAACGTGAAGAACTACGAAACACCATCTCTGCTACCTTACTTTCCATAATCCTCGTTTACTGAATACAACTTCGTTAGCTTTCATGATGGCAATCCATGTAATAAAAGCTCCGGGAACCAAGCTGAGGCAAGCTGAGACCGAAACCGTCTTCAGTTGTTTAATCACCTTTAGAGGTTCGAAACTTTCTGTAACTTTCAAAAGTAGACTTGTTTAAAGTTAACAGCAATTCATAGATTCAAATGTCCTTGTATTGACATATAAAGTGTATTCTCAGCTGATGCACGCCATTTTAGACAAATAAATCGAAATCTTACATTCCTTTGAGAAAAGACCTAATACTTTTCAGCCACTCACTTGAGGTCGCGCTCCAACTTTCCATTCAATATCATTGATGAAATAGTTTTGCGTTGGCTTACAATGCATCTTAAAAGACGACTTTACTTTAACATTGCATGTTTAATTGATAGTTTCTTAAATGATTAGGCCAACGCGAGATTGTCATGTAAACTTTTACTCAACCACCTTTTCAACGCCTTCGTCTTCTTTAGAGCAGGTTCGATCCTATACGATAGCCTACAGCCAGTCGTTGTCGCGGCGAAGATCTTTGTTGTTGTGTGAAGTCAAATCTTTTTAAATGCAACATCTCTCGAATTGATGCTTCCTCACGCTGCAGAGCCCTTCTATGTAAGTCAATTATTGATCCATTCATTTCGGAGTCCGCGATTTTGTGCCGGACTTGCGCGGGAAGAAATCACTCTCTAAAATCCAAGTGGAAAGCCTCTAGACGGGTCTAAAAGGACTCTAGAAAGAATTGAATCGACCCACATTCTAGGAAATTGATGGTGAAAGGAAGATCCTCAAAAAGAGGCAAGAGCCAAAGGCAATAGTTCGTGGACCCTCGTGGATGATGGACTCTAGGAAGTGAAAAAGAATGTGAGAAGTACTGAGATCGGTACATCAGCCGTGAAGAGGGGTCGTATGAATAGGGTAAATCTGTTGTTCTCTTTTTTACAGCAATCGCGAAGCGGTCATTCAGCACAGGTTTACTTCCTTACACATATAACACATACAACACAACGGTAGCTGACGTTTCTGCACTACTTCCAGGTTTCTAAGCCTAATACTAAACTAGTTGCTTAAACATATTCCAACTAACCTCACAACCACCCAAATGTTCCTAGAACGTCTACGAAACGCTACTCCTAATAACGCTTACGCGATGGAGTCCTTCGACGTTACCGAGCTGTACACCAAAAAAGTGATAACAAGCGATCTAGCCTTGTATCTCAGAAATGTTTTTTGATGTGGGGTGGTCCAGTCATCAACCGTGTGCCATTCTAAGCTGCTTTTCTTCCTTGGTGGAAAGGGGGTAAAAAGCGATGGGTTTTTCGAGAAGCCGTAGATCTTGTAACTATCGTTCAGTTTCTCATCTTTCTGTTTGTGCTGTTGAACCTAGTAAATTACATATTAGTGTGCCCTTCCAGGCTCTGAAGAAGACGATACTGCCAAACGTCAGCTACAGTTGTGTTATATGTGTTCTCTTGTAAGGAAGTAAAGGCGTGCTCAATAACAACCTCGTGATTGTTGAAAAAGAGAACGACACAGTTATAATCCAATGCCGAGGTTAATAGAAATTCGACCTTAGAAATGGAGTAAATTTGTGGTACATACTACTGGCATGGTTGTAAATTCATGTAAAGTATCGAATGCACTCAGACAACTGCAAAGTGGTGCCGTTGGTATATGCAGGTAGTTTTTGTCAAATATCCCTTTCTTCATGCTTTCGGCAACATGTAATGTGCACATAACGCTTTGCAACGAAACAACTCGTCGAAGTGGGCGATTCGAAATTTATTGCAGCGTTACAGATGTGCTTATTCACCTTTAGCAAGCGTTCATGAAAATCTCATAAAACGGCTGATGATTCCACACCGCTGGCAATGTGTTCTATTAGTCATGGTTTAGGAGAAACTCAGTATTCGAGAATTCGTATCGCACTGGAATTGTGTAAAGGCTTCACATCCATCGCTCACTAACTCTGCTCATCTGGTGATGGAAATATCCTATAAATAACCACAACGTTGCTGAGATATTTGCAAAACTCTGGACTGCAGGTATCTATGGCGGAGAAGGAACGCGCTATTGTCCTTTCCGGGGAGTAACGCGTTCACCACCACACCATGCGGGTCCTTCGTTTCGCCTGTCTCTCAGCTATTTCTATCGATCTCTTTGCCACAGCCATCGCCCGTCAACGGGGTTGATCTGGGGAGCCCAAATCGGCATAGAACCCAGTTAAGAACATTGTGATTTCAACTACAGCCATAGCTTAACTGGGTTCTATGCCGGTTTGTGCTCCCCAGATCAACCCCGCTGACGGGTGATTGCTGTGGCAAAAAGATCGATAAAAATAGCTGAGAGACAGGCGAGCGAAGGACCCGCATGGTGTGGTGGTGAACGCGTTACTCTCCGGAAAGGACAATAGCGCGTTCCTTCCCCACCATAGACACCTGCGGTCCAGAGTTTTGCAAATATCTCAGCAACGTTGTGGTTGTATTTCGCTTAGTAACCTACCATTAAAATTATAGAAGACAGAAAACAAAACGTTAAACATTATCTTATAAATAATTTCTAAGTATTTCGGGAGCAAACGAGAGAAGTTTTTAAGCCTTTTGACGACACTTGGCGTATCTGCAGTAAGCTGCACCTAATTTCTGGCTTTGCTCTGTAACATCTATAGGTGTCTTGAAACCACGCCCGAAAACCACTGTGACAGTTATAGGTGTCATTCGTCGTCAAAGTGTTAAAAACTTCACAGTTAGGTGATCGTAAAGTAGACAACAACTTTGTGAGCTTTTTCAACAAGCTCATTGTTGATCTTAAGCTGATCTGCCTTCATTGCGTAAGCATTAAATATAACAAGCAGTGGGAATGGCCATTCTTAAAAGTATTATTTTATTTTGTTTCATTTTTGCATTATCTCATTCCACACGATTCTTCATCAGAGGTATGACGGATGGTTTGGAATAAAATAAAACAAATTCGAAACTCTTTCTGTCACAGCACTTTTCCCATTCGATTCGCTACACCGCTTTCCTTCATCCACGAATGTTTTTGAGATCTCTAGGTATCGGTTCAGCTGTTGCTTGCAAATTGTCATATTTTAAGGGTGTCGTTAAGTGGTAGTCGAGAAGATTCCCACCGGCGTCCTGGAAAGAGACGCGTACAGCACTGTCACTTGGAGTGCAGAGAGTAAAGTGTTCCCAGACAAGCCTGTTATGAAACGTACGACTCTGGATGGAGAGGAGACGTGGTGAACCCGTGCGGTGTAGTAAAGTACTGTTATCGCGATAATCCTTATCATAAAGCACTTCGCCATTTGCTCCGTGCCTTTTTCTGCAACTCTTCTTTTAGGTATCTCACAACAGTTAAACAATAATTCGAGGACACAATCACTAAATGTGGAAAAACGGAATTTTGAAAGGGTACGGGAAATTCCTCCATTTGAAAAGAAGCAATTCTCAAAAGCTTTCTTGCCTAAAAAAGAACACCGATAAGAATACAGATATTGAAAAGCAAAAAGGATAAAGCTCGGCGTTGACAAATCCCTAAGAAATGTGCCATGAATTCGATTCCATTAAGCATAGTTGGCCGTTACTGAATGCACATCTCGCCTGCACAATGATTCATTGTGGCCTACCGATGTATCGAGCCAATACTGCTGTTCCCCAAGACAAAACTGGTACCAGTTTACCGAACCAGGAGAAATGGAAGGCATTGCGGGCCTGGGGCACGGGGATCGATCTCACGTTCCCTGCGCCACAGAACACTCTAATGCAGTTATTGGTCAAATGACATAGTTGTTTCTGCACAAATCAGCGGCAAATTTTATTTTTACTATATGGTAAAGAAGAAATCGAGAGTTTGAGACGGCACTTCCAAGGGATTTGTCTTTTTTATAAAGTAGAAACCCGGAAAGATTTTAAAAATGTGGTCAAGGAAGGCACATTATAGTGTCACTGCGATACTATTGCTAAACCACGCCCAGTTTCCTTTCTTTATTCACTGGAGGCCCGGTCTACACTACAGGGTGCAAAAGCAGTCCCACAACACGCTGTGCTCTGACGAAGTTGTTTTTTTCATGATGCGGTTCTTGAATCCTTTAGTGAGATTTTTCAGATGAGCTTCCTTGGGCCACTGAGCCCTCTAGTCCTCACAGACAAGGCTCTCACTTATAGAGGATTGCGAAGAAAAACGACTAGTGCTGAATGATTGCGATTTTTACAGCTAAGGATTGTTCTGCTAAGAATGTTGCAAACCGCAAGCTCTGCCTGCTTTTTGTCATTCCACTTTTGTGCTTCCTTGTTGTCATTCGATATATCGATGGATGATTTCTTGTCAAAAGTGCATCTTTTATGACGCTGTTTTCTTTCAATTCTGCGTTTCCTTAATTGTGGGAAAGCTAAAATTTAATGTTATTGCAGCGAAAATAATATAGTCTAAACCCAGTTTAACCTGTAGCACTTAAGAAATCAGCGCTTTCATTGAATTGCCTTCAAGTGATCGCTTTCACATACGTCGTTTTTATTTTATACATCACTTCTGATCGTCGATAGCCATATGATGAGGAGCAGAGCAGCCTTTAGACTCTCCCATATCAATATACCTAGGAGTGGGCAGCCCTTAATGTTAAGGCCTTAATAAAATGTTAGTTCGAATTTTTCCTTGAGTCGAGCAGTTTCCACGTATGTAAAACTCTTGGGAACATCAAAGAGATCCATAATATTGGTATTGCGGTCACTGAGTACGAATGCTTAGGAGAAATTCATTGTTTTCACAACAATCCTAAAAAAATAGGAAATTCTCCTTTCAGTTGTAAACTTCGCAATAGATGCAATTTACTTAATTTTTTAAGGCGTGGTTCTA
>UYYA01005595.1:0-15713 GCA_900624975.1 Angiostrongylus costaricensis | reverse complement strand
GTATTTATCCAAAAAGCCTCTAGAAGTTTGTGCGTTGGTGTTTTGGCATCCTATGAGAGGATATTGACTTTAATATCAAGGTCGTCTCCACTATGTTTTTGTACCCTATGCCTCCCTAGTGGGGTATTCAGCCTTGCTTTTCGTTTGCTATCTAGGTGTTCTTTTATACGGCTACACAAAGGTTTGCCTATTTCACCAATATATTCATCTACGCAAATACTACAAGAGATCAGGTATGTCGTACCTGAGCTTATGCAATCACCGTCCTTGCCATTAGGACAAATTACGCAATTTGTTGTTTCACACAGACGGTCATACAGGCGGTTACGAACTAACTGACGACGTAGAATAGCCGGTGGTATTTCAACTATCGCCACCGATTCCTCTAGACCTGCCCTTCTTAAGCATTGTTTTATAGCTACACTTACTTCTTCCCTAATGAAGGGCAGCATAAACGGAGTTTTGTATTGGCCACGTTTTTCGCTTTGGAGTGTCGCTCTCCTTCTAGACAAATCTTGTGGGGTTACTACTTCGTTGCCATTGGATGTGGCTATGTGCCGAGCCAAGTTGCGCGATTCCTGTTTTAGTTCTGTCTTCGTGCACACAAAGGTGCACCAACAAAGTCTCTCATCCCTCCGGGATCGGGAAATTTGTACCGTGCCTATCTGGGAAAAAATCACTGTCTGCAATCCAATTCGACACGCTCCAACCGGGCTATCCGAGCACTGCGGGGAGACTTACTTGACCAGCATTCTACGACATTCAAGATGAAATGAAAATCGTCAAGCAACAACCGAAGCCACATGTGAAATTGGAAGATCTTCATGGACAGTGGAAGCGAGGTAACGAATTGAATGTTAGAAGTGCTAGAATCTGGGCAGTAAACGTGAAAACGGGTCAAATAAAATAAAAAAAACTATTGTTTGGAATGTTCGGTTATAGAAAACACCGGAATAGGCTCAACACACGCGAACATGGGATCCAAAATACTTCTAAATACCGACATCATGTATTTGCGTGATAGATAGATAGTAGCATACGTATCATGCAAATGCAACGATTGAGCAAAGTCTCTTCTACAATCCTGTCATACTCAAAACTCCTCAAGTGCTCTACTAATTGAGAAATAATTTTCAGTCGTCAAAGAACCAGAGAGTTCACAACCGAGGAAAAATTGCTCGTTCTCCATTGAGCTAGTCACGAAAAAAGCGTGACTCGTGAATGTGTGTTAAAGTGTATTACTATGACGAGCCATTTAAAACGAATAATACGATATGAAAATAAGCTGCACGCAGTTAAAGTGAGAAATCGTAATGTTTCGATGAGTTGGGGCCAGCGAATCATTCAAGGGACTAAATCTTCCGCTCAGTTAGAACTTCCTTTACTCAGCAGTGTATTTCATTAGTAATTAATATTTGCAAAAATACTAATAGTTGCAAAATAATGACAAATGTCAGTCATAATTTTGATTCGCTGAATCTAAGTTTCTTGCAGCGTCGTTGCCACGTCAGGATTCGCAGCTGCCTTTGAAGCGTATTGAATCTGATCCGATACACCGCAGTCCATCAGTTTTCGACAAGATGTTCGGCTTTTTACTGCGATCAAATGCGTAGGTCGAAAACGAAATCCAGTGTTGTTGGCACAAGATCACTGTTCGTCTGCCTTCCAGAAACATTGCGTCATGCGTTTTTATGCATAAAAGCTCCCAAATTATCGAATCTATGAACGTCCTTGTTTGGAACGGAGGGTGTATAGAGGGGTTTAATGTTTAGTGTGAAATATAACGGCTTAAATGGATATTGATCTTTGCATTCACAGGTTACATTTAAGAGATGAGCTAATCTATGTAGCCAGCTATTTTTTACAAAAGCTTATGTGAATCCTCATTCTCATCCACATACGTCTTCAAACGATTTGTGATTTCTTTATTTTTTCAAACGCGATCAAACGAAGCGCTTTCAAGAACAGGCTAGGTTCTGTATTGGTTTGTCATATAAGGCTTGCGCCATATATAGTGACTAATTACTTGATCGTATTTTCGCCACAAATGGTTCTTTTTTCTACTTTTTTAGATAAGGATAGATCCTCTGTGGAAACCTTTTAGGTAGGAGAGCACTTCATTTCATGCTTCATTTTATGGGTTTTAGCAGCTTTAATATGTTATATTACCTATTCTTTTTTATATCTGTATTGAATTTCTTATGATCAATCTTTGGTTACGCCATACTTAAATCTAACATTGCGTATAATATCAGTAGGAATCCGTGTGAAGTTTTGTGTCACTTGTTCGAGCTGTCGTCGTGTAGGTTCATTCGGTGCAGAATATCTTCTACACGCTGAGATTTCCGTTTTGTTACTTTCAGTTTTGTGTGTTTTGTGATGTCAATATGTACAGTAAAGCTACAGTGTACATACTTATTTATTATCGATATGGACATAATTATACGGTTTAATGATGGACGCGTTTTCTAAATTATTGCTATCTGTGCTGTTTTTCTTCTATATTTTCACGTCTATTTTTCTTCTTAACGCTGACAATTCGTACGATCTCACAACAACTAGTGCGTAGTTTTGTTAATGCTGGTTAGAGCGGACATTTCCCTTGGTATTCATTATTTTCAACAACGCTCAGCTGCATTACTACGATCAGTAGTGGGACATGCAAAACTGCGTAACAGTATTTTTGAAGCGATGATTCAGGATCGGATTTTGGTTCATTTGAGTGATTTTGGGTGTAGATTTCTTAGTTTGACAGTGACAATGATAAAAAAAATCTGGCGTTGAATCAGCAGCTGCTTAGTCGTGAGTTCGTACCTCCTTGGCCGCACAGCTCTTTTCACTTACCGGTGTTTGCTTTTATTGTGTCTTGAGTTGCTTACATTACCCTTTTCTCACCCTTCTGCTCTTCCTCTGCCTTCCACTGCTCCAGCTCTTGTGCTGTCTGTTGAAGTTCTTTCACATAGACTGTAGATTAATGTAAGAAGAGAAGCTAATTATTGCTCTTCGTTTATATTATCTCATACATTCTATGCTCGCATGACGTTGTGATTGAAATCATTATTGGTTACTTTCAAGTATTCATGTAAAATTTATATTGTGGAAGAGCTTAGAGTATATTGCGGTGTTTCTCATGTTCATATTTGATTAGCAACCGCTGTTTATTTCCGATCACAGGGTGGAGAAGTTATGCGTAAACTTCTGTCAAACATAGCTCATAATCGTTCGTATATAAGGATTTTGTTTGAGCTTTATTTTAATAAATATGAATTTCAATTATGAAACGTCTTTGTTTTAGCAGCAATTGCTATACATAAGTATGGCAAGTTGAATATTCCATGTATTTGAAGAAAGGCGTGTTGGGCGGGAAAAACAAAGCATTTGAATCAAAACGATCACCTGATGTAGTGAATAGCCATTGGGCATTTGGAAATTTTCTTAGAAAGCTGCGAAAGTGAAAATTTTGGTGCAATTTTGGAGGCAGTTAGCTTTTTGTTTTGAAGCAATCTTTGTACATACTGTTTACAGACGATGAAGGCATAGACGTCGAAACGTTAGCCTAGTAAAACTTATGTAGCAATGTCATGTAAGTTGAACAATTCAAAGAGATACTATTTGCAACAATAACAAAGGTTAAGAAGTAAGAAGTCTCGTCGTTGATCAATCCCACTGTGCATCTAACTTCACTAAGCATCGTTTGCAGGCAATTGAATGCATATCTGGACTTTAAAATGATTCGTGGTGGCCCACCAACGTGTCGAGCGAGTGCTGCTGTACTTCAAGACTAGTTTTGTACCAATCTGTCACCTCAGTAAGGATGGAGAGCTCAGTGGACCAGTGGTGTGGGAATCAATCCCATATGTATTGCAGAGCGCCTCTGACCACTGCTCCCCACGCGCCCTCTACAGTAACAAGTATAGGAAATGATGCGGCCGTACAGAAGTTGTTGGAGGCGTAATTTTTTATGGGGCTTAGTTTTAACATAGGACATTTATTAGTCTTATATAACGATTGAAAACTTACATGGACACTTAGATGGTCCGTCTTTACTGGCTGTGCCGGCATCATCATAATCATTCATTTTTTCGGAGTTTTGCTGGTTCAGCCATTGTGGCTCCTTGGAGTTCCGAGGTTAGCCTGGTCAAAGTCTGCCCCAGGTTGTCATCACTACAGACAGTTGCCGCCCTCATAGATCAGATGGAGATTTGCCACCATGCGACTAGTTTGATACCAGTACGATGGTGGATTCTGGTATTGATTTGGTAAGCGGTTCGGAAAACACATGGAAAACACTTTGAATAAAATTCTCCTCATGAAAGCTTTACGCCTCCCAACAATGGTTTACCGCCTCATCGTGGTTGGGAAGTGTTCCTGGGTGTCGGACTGCGATGTACAGCCGCGAATTTCATCTCCCCGGCAGGGTCTCCTAAGCTGAGAAGCAGTTCGGCGTTTCTATCGGCCTAGCTAAGAGTAAACCAATACCAGGATCCACCACCATCCTGGTGTCAAAGTCGCATGGTGGTAAATCTTCCTCTGATCCAGAAGGGCTGCGACTACCTGTCGTGGTAACGACTTGGGGCAGACCTTGCCCAGGCTGACCTCAGGATTCCAGTGAACCACAATAGCTTAACCAGCAAATCTCCGAAAAATGGTGATTATTCCTGCACAGCTAGTGAGGACGGGCTGTTCAAGTAACAAGTAAGTAAGAAAGCTTTACGCTACACCTGGAGTTGTGTTCACTTATGTCACTCTTACGTTAAGAGATGGAGTGCCCGTGTAAGAGGAGGGATCATCGTCCTCTTATAGTTTTCCGAATTAAAGAAAAAGTTATCATTAACATTAAGGAGTTCAGTTGTTAGCCAGCCAGTGTCAAGATTTGCCCGAATTTTGTAGGAAATTTTATTCTAAAGGAAAGACCGGAAATTGGAAGGCTTACCCAAGTTTCAAAAAATTCGGTAACTCATTATTATTACCTCGGAACGATATGGCACCTCATCCTACTCAAGTGTAACATGTGAAACAAATGGATAATGAGAGGTTACTATACGGTAACGCGTGGTATCGATTTACCAGATACTATAAATCCACAGAAATAATCCACATGATTTATATCAAATCCTCACTGGGGTGCGTAGCGCATTGGTCTGAGGCGCCCCGCAATACACACGGGCTCGATCCAGCGCAACAGGTTCGCCAAGCCTTCGATCCCTACGACGTCTGCAAATTGGTACCAGACCTTTTAAAGCGGATAGTAGCACCGATTTCAAACGTCGGGAGGCCAATGGGAGTCATTTCATAGGCCAGATATGCATCCAGTCACCTTAACGGTGCTTAATGAAGTGGAATGCATGGCACCTCCCTTAGGGATTGGTTAACGCCGAAAGCTTTATCCTTTATCCGTCATCTGTGTCATCACCAACGTGTCCCTGAAACCCTCTTGAGACAGCATGCAGCAACTGAGATAAATAAATCCGTATCCAATTCCTGATCTAGCTAACATCTAGAACGAATGTGGAGACATATCTCAAGCATGATCACTACCGTTATCGCTATCCTCTTACCCATTGTCGTAAGTTGTAGAGGATAGTTAATAAACGTTGAAGTATAGTAACAAAAGAAAAACACTTTTTTAGTAGCATGACAAGGTGGAAAATCTATCACGGATCTGGAATCGCCTTCTTTTGATTGTATAACACCACGTTGGTTGCAAAAAGCGGTTGTGTTTCTGGTTTCTAGTTCGAAAAATTCACAGGAATATTTTTGACTCTTTTGTATTACTTTCATTCATATTCTTGACCATAAATGAGGCTTACAAGGAGCGCTCAATTCCGTTTTCTCTATGAGAGACTTTAGGATTAGGTGTGAGAATTATTAAGTATATTGATTTCACATCATGGTGGTAGGTGGTGGTGCACCAGCTTTCATTCAACACGAAAGGTAACGAAACGCGATCCTCGTGGAACTTCTGGTATAGTAGTGCTTAATTTCTTGCCTCGATAATTTGTTGCGTTGTTTGTTTATTGGTGACCACGGTTTTTAGCTCATTCAAACGAAATCTTGAGCTTATTACCGTCTTGAGCAGCTCGGTAGTGCTGTTGATAATGTAGTCCATGCTTCTTGCTTTAGAAAATGAGCAATATCAACCACTAATTTCGAGTTCTCTAGCACATTCGTGGTGGGGCTGAGTCTTCGAAAATAATTCAACGCTAAGTGGAGTGCTTGGGAACCAGTGTATTTCATAGATTGAAAAGCGTTTTGGCCCATCGCTCTAATATTATAATTTTTCTAATGCGTTACTTCGGTTTTAAACTTGTTTTAAATTCGGATCTACTAAAGGTGTAAACTAAATTTTACCAAAAGGATACCGAGAAATGAGCAAAACTCGGAACCTCAGCTGTGCTTCGAACTCGCGATCACCCTTAATTAGCGGTTGCTACCCTTACCAAACATTTGGTAAAGGAAATCGCATTTTTGAAACCCACCTGTGCTTCTGAGTTGCGCTCGCATCTCGCCATCCTCACGGTTCTATTTCACACCATAACCTGCCATGAAAAAAGTGTAGGCACTAAATAACGAATCATAACGAAATTCAAATATTGAAAATTTGATATCGACAAGCAGAGGACCATACATATTAGCGACGCTATCCTGTCCTACTTGACCAGATCGATTGTCCTACTCGCTCAATCGTTTCATTTTTCGAAATGCGCGAAGAGAAGGAAGAAGAATTTGGGTTTCAAAAAATAAGGTACGGCCTTCTTACGTATATTATGAAAACTTGTTAAAGTTGAGTGCTATAATTATATTCTCTCATATTCGCATTTAAATCGACACATGTCATTACGGGAATGTTAATCGACTACTTTTGGGTGGATTACCATGCTTTACAAACGCGTCTGAAGCAGTGGTTAGAGGCGCTCTATAATACACATGAGGTCGCTGTTTCGATTCCACGCCCCGGTGTCGTGCACCCTCCATCCCTTCTGGGTCGGCAAATAGATACCAGACATTCTGAGAAAGTAGGATCACTAATTTGTTTCATTACTAGGCCACCATAAATCATTGTACTTGGACATGTTTGCATTAAATCATCTTTACGATACTCAATGTAATTCTTCGTATTTTTGTTGAGCAAACGCGAGGTGTTATTGTTCTTTATTCACGAATAAGCTGACGTTTCGGCGGATTTCGCCTTCCTCAGAGCCTGGAAAGGTCAAGTTGATAGCAACTCACTCGGCCAGACGCCTCCATAACGCAACAAAGAAACTCTAAACCAAGATTTCAATCACATTGAACACAGCTTTGCACACTCACCGCTTTCTATGAGGTTTCCACTGAGTATGTCACGTAGAGACCAACCGCACAGAAATCACATGGAAGTATAATGTGCCCCTCATATCAGAAAAGCAGTTTTATATACTGCCCTATATCACGCGTGATGATGAGGCGTTCTTCCCTGCGGTTCATTTTCGGATTTCTGGAATTAATCCAGAGTGCCTCGAGAGATTTTCGCGCCTGTGTTCTTGATTCGCGTGCGAGGATCGTGACACATACTTCGAAGTCGTCCCCGTTATGTCTCTGGGTCCTATGCGTGCCTAGCGGGGTATTTGGTCTATTTTTGCCGGCTAGGTGTTCTTTCATGCGGACACAGAGGGGTCTACCCGTTTCGCCAATGTATTCGTCACCGCGCGTCTTACAGGAGATCAGATAAACTATACCCGAGCTCATGCAATCACAGTCTCTACCACTGGGGCAAATTATGCAATTTTGAGTTGCACATAGACGGTCATATAGGCAGTTACGAACTAGCTGGCGCTTAAGATTACTCGGTGGTATTTCAACTACGCTTACCGAATTCTCTAAGCCTGCCCTTCTCAAGCAGCGTATAGCTGTGCTTATATCATTTGAGATGAAGGGTAGGATAAACGGGACCCTTCTATCGCTAGAGTTGTCGTTTAGAGGCCTACGATTTCCTCTACACCTATCCTGAGCTACAGTTTCGTAGCCATTAGAAATGGCTATTTGCCGTGCCAAGTTCCGCGACTCCTCTCTCTGCTCTCTTCCCGTGCACACGTTGGTTGCTGTTCGAAACATGTTTCTTATAAGCGTCCTTTTCGTGTGAGAGGGGTGAGAGGAGAGGTAATGAACCAAGTTGTTTTTACTACTTGGCATTCGGTACCACTTCGGAATGTAGCCATTTTCTGATAGGTGAATTTGTACGTTCAAAAATGGAAGCCATTTTTCTTTCAGCTTTTCTCGGGTGAACTTGATATACTCTGACTGTNCTATTTGCCGTGCCAAGTTCCGGGACTCCTCTCTCTGCTCTCTTCCCGTGCACACGTTGGTTGCTGTTCGAAACATGTTTCTTATAAGCGTCCTTTTCGTGTGAGAGGGGTGAGAGGAGAGGTAATGAACCAAGTTGTTTTTACTACTTGGCATTCGGTACCACTTCGGATGTAGCCATTTTCTGAATAGGTGAATTTGTACGTTCAAAAATGGAAGCCATTTTTCTTTCAGCTTTTCTCGGGTGAACTTGATATACTCTGACTGTGCGTTTAACAATTCGAATGGCAAGGCTTGGAGCCAGTCGTTGTCCCATTGCCAACCCCCTTATTTGAGCGTAGTACTTTCCGGACCATCTGAAGATTGAGCAGCTCAAGCATTCTTTTAAGAGCGCCATCAGGTGCTCTATCTTGAAGCCATACATGTTTATTTCTCCTTCGTGTTGTGTAAGGAGTTCGAATATGGCTTACATTGCGGAGTCATTCGACACGTTTCTACAAAGGGCGGTAACGTCGAAGGACCCCATCACGCACGCGCTGTTGGGCTGCGCAGTACGTAGACGATCCAGAAACATCTGGGTATTCGTATGATGGGCTGGAATGCGTTTCAACAACTGGTTAAATATCAGGGTTAAAAACCATGTTATCCTGTCCGTTGGCCCGTCTACGCAGCTAATGATAGGTCTAACCTTAAATAGTGATGGATCGGTAGACGCGAGATCATCGCTGGATACTAACTTATGAGTTTTAAATAGTAAATACAAGACGGGGCATGTTGGTAAGTCAACTTTAAGTTGAGAGATAACTGATGGTTTCAAACAAACAGCCCTTGCCATTTTGGCCCATTCGTGGTTTAGTTTTCGGTATTTACTTTTGAATTCATCCTCAGATGATGGGCGATAAAGCGAAGCATCTTCAAGATGCTTTTTCGTTATCTCCACATCTAACTGATGAGGAATTACGACAAACTCTCCACCCTCATCACTAACGGATAGTCTTATGGTTTTCAACCTTATCAGCTCTCGTACCTCTCGCAATCTCACTCCAGTGCAAAAACGTGGCATACCTCTCCTACTCCTAACCTTTGTCGAGTATGAAAGGGCGTTTGGCAATGTCGAAACGAATCCAAACTTTTCAGCACTTCTAGACCATGGAGTGGACCAGTCCTGTGTAAGAACTCTGTCTCACTGTTATTGGAATTTCGCTACGATACTACTGTTCCATCGATCTCTTATGAGACCTATGAGAAATGGGGTTCTATAAAGCGACACCATGCCGCCAAAGTTGCTTGGTGCCGAACTGCAGTGAGTAGTGAGGTTACTCGATTCTCGTGATACTTCACTGGATTCCTTAGCTAGCAGACATATTTGGTTCTCATAAAATTTCCACGTAAATATAGCTCCTTTGTTTTCTATTGCTTAATGTTCTATAAAGGGAGAGTATGCTGGTGAGAATAACTCCAGTAAAGAATAGCAGAGGGCGCGTGTGGCGCAGTGGTTGGAGGCGTCACTGCGACATACACGTGGAATCGATCCCTGTGCCCATGGCACACCAAGCCTTCTATCCCTGCGGAGTCGGCAAATTGCTACCAGACTTGTCTGGAAAAATAACAGCACTGGCTCGATACATTGGTAGGCCACCGCGAGTCATTGTAAACGCCAGATATGCATCTCTTAACGATGGTGAGTGAAGTCAATTGCACGGCGCATCCCTCAGGAATTGGTCAACGCCGAGAGCTTTTATTTTTTAACCTCAGCAGAAGCAAAGCTTATCAAGAAAACAGCTAATTGTTGAAGAATGCCGAGGTTAATAGAAAGTCAGTCTTGGGAATTACTTCTCAGAAGTTTTTATTTTAAACGAAATCTATCCTTCCTTTCACAACTTTTGATCTGTGAAAGATTTCGCTCGGTGTGATGCTTAAGAAGGCTGCCTGAGAATGATGACACCGAGAGAAATCTTTGGCAAATCAAAAGTTATGAAAGGATTTTTTTTAGACTAAAAACTCTTGAAAAGCGATCTTCGCAAACATCACCCATTTCGCTCATTGAGTGTGGTCACCAAGCTCTTAACGTGTGCAAAAGTCTTATGTAGTTGGCCAAAAACATTTACAGTACGAATTTAACTTATAGGTCACATTAGGATCGAATCTGAAACATAATTTTAAAAAGTGGGAGATAAAAACCTGGTCTTGTCTCAAAGAGAATAACTGGAATCCATGAAGCCGAACCGAGGCAATTATCCAAATAAATGTCATATGTGAGATAGTGCAGTCTCTTAAATGTGATTCTAGCACGCGCTATTTAAATCTCTATTCTTCCCTCTCCGAGCTGCCTTTGCTCTGCGCCTGCTCGAGGAGCATAAAAATACAACACTTTTGATATGCACCCTTTTTTCCTTCTGCACCAAACTATAGGCTAGCACACGGAAAACTATCGGTCTCTATTATATTATCCATTTATTCCTACCTCTAATCCTGCTTGGGAAAAAAATGCTTTTTCAACTTTAGTGACCTTGCTGCAGAAAGCTCTATTCTCTCAGGTCGTGAACCGTTAAACGGATCAAGTTTAGTAGAAATAAAGTTCAGATACTGCCAAAAAAGAGAAACCTTCCTTTGGCTGACTACAGCGCTAGACCTTGTTGTTTCATTATCAAAATAAACATAGTCTGAAAGCTAATCATTAAGCCTGTGTCTAGTTGGTTGGGCTTTGGACAAGCGCAGTATTGGACTTTCAAAGAGAGACTGAAAAAACAGTCTTATTATTTTACGCAGCCAGATAACCTATTGAAAGAATCTAGGAAAATTCATAGTTAGCCCGTCGTCAAATATAGCTCACTCGCAGCATTTCATTTTGATTCGCTTTCTTTCGTCCTTTTTTTAAAGGGTGGCCAAGTTTGTTCTGAGTTCGGTTCTAGATTGAAAATCGTTTTGTCAATTGACTGAGCTGCTGCATGTTGGTCGACTGTAGTTTCGGAGCATCGGAGCTCTCTTCGAACAGCTTTTATAATGCTCCTTGTCTTCACTACAAATTGTTTTGCCTGCTGTTGATCGGGCTGATCTTACGACTATTTTTCTTTCAATATGGCATACTTGGATTTACATTATAATCCTATCTACATAGCTTTTTCCTAAATAGAGTAAGATCATATTGCAACCTTTTATCGGAATAACATTTTTCGTCGGCAGTAAATCCATCAGAAAAGAGGGGAATTCGAAAACGAAATTCCCTGCTGTGTAATTTCCAGTGTAATTTATAACCATCCTCTTTCCTTAACTGTTGATTAACTGAATCAGCGTTTGAGATTAGAAATGTTGCGATTGACCTTCCAATCGGCTTGAGAGGTTTCAAACAAATCAGCGACATGAAAACCCTCGACTTCAAACATTCACTGCTCCAGTCATCATCGAGGACAACAGCCAAAGGAGAGTTTGTGGAATTAAAATAACTTGTTCCGCAAACTGCATTCGGCTTGAGCAAGACTGGCTGATGCGGCGCACTATTACATCTGCCAATTTTGCCATTGCTTATCAAGGAATATGCTTTCATTAGCATGGATACTGCTCGCTAGCTTCACTCGGCTATTTCTACCGATCCCTATTCTAATCGAACCATATGTTTTTACCCTCGATGCTTATCCGAAATAATTTCAGTCGCAGAATATTTGCCAAAATTCAAAACAATGAATTTCGTTCTCAAACACTTCATCATAGTCAGTAATGGTTGCGACATGAGCAGATGATGCTCGCGTCAGATGTACCACTGAAACGCTTGATGGGGTCCAAACGCAAATTTTTGATTGTTTAGAGAATGTGATCGCTTCTATCAGCTATGGCACCAGGAATACAACCGGTTCATTCAGCGCTTTCCCTTCTACGCTAAAGGAAAAAAGAGTTCCAAACTCCTCAAAATGCTTCTGCCCTTCCGCCAGATCTGACTTGCACACAATCGCCAGCTTGCGACTGATTTTGCTTGGAAGTGGAAGAAGAGGATTTTAAAACCAGAAAAGTAGTGCTGTAAGCCAGAGTTGTAAGAGTGGTAACACCCACCGATACTTCGCTAATCGGTAGGAGTTGAGCACGATTTTCGCAAAATTTACCGGGACTTCATTAACTGGAACGAGTTGTGTAGGATATTCGCAACACCCGCCAGTACTTCATTAATTGGAAGCAGTTCAGTAGGATAAACGCAAAAACTACCAGGACTTCATTAATTGGAAGGAGTTGAGTATTATACTCGCAACACTAACCGAGACATCACTAATTGCTAGGAGTTGAGTAGGATATTCTTAATATTCACTGGTAAATAGTTAACTGGAAGAAGTAGAGTAAGATATACAAACACCCACGAGAACAACAATAATTGGAAGCAGTTGAGTAGGAAAATCGAATCACCTACCGGGAGTTCACTAATTGGAAGCAGTTTAGTCGAATAGAGTAGGATATACGCAACACTTACCGGGGCTTCATTTAGTGGAAGCAGTTGAGAAGGGTAATCACAACACCTACCAGGACTTCACTCATTGGAAGCAGTCTAGTATCCGTAACATCGCAACCGTCACCGGTGCTTCATTAACTGGAATCAGCCTAGTGGGATATTCGCAACTCATACCGGGACTCAATTAAGTGTAAGCAGTTGAGCAGGATGAACGCGACATCCACCAGTGCCTTATTAACTGGAAGCAGTTGAGCAGGATATTCGCAACACATAGCGGGACCTCACTATTTGCAAACAGGGTAGTGGAATAACCGAAATCCTCACCGGTGCTTCATTAACTGGAAGCAGTTGAATAGGATAACAGCAACACCCACCGGGACTTCATTCAGTGGAAGCAGTTTAGCAGATAATCGCAAGATTCAACGGTTCTTAATTCACTGGAAGCAGTGGAGTAGGATATGCGCAACACCAACCACGACTTCATCTAGTGGGAGCAGTTGAGTAGGATATGCGCAACACCAACCACGACTTCATTCAGTGGAAGCAGTTTAGCAGATAATCGCAAGATTCAACGGTTCTTAATTCACTGGAAGCAGTGGAGTAGGATATACGCAACACCTACCGGGACTTCACTAATTGGAAGCCGTCTGGAAGAATAATCGGAACCCTCGCCGGTGCTTCATTAACTGGAAGCACTTGAGAAGGATAAACGCAACATCCACCAGTGCCTTTTTGACTGGAAGCAGTAGAGTAGGATATTCGCAACACCTACCGGAGACTCATTGGTGGGTAGGGGTTGAGTAGGACAATAGCAACACCTACCGAGACTTCACTCGTTGGTAGGTGTTAAGCAGGATCGGCGCAACACCAACCGCGACTTCATTTAGTGGAAGCAGTTGAGTAGGATAACCGCAACACCTACCACGACTTTATTTAGTGGGAGCAATTGAGTAGGATAATCGCAACACCAACCGGGACTTCACTCATTGGAAGCAGTTGAGTAGGATATGCGCAACACCAACCACGACTTCATTTAGTGGGAGCAGTTGAGTAGGATAACCGCAACACCTACCACGGCTTTATTTAGTGGGAGCAATTGAGTAGGATAATCGCAACACCAACCGGGACTTCACTCATTTGTAGGGGGTAATTAAGATATTAGCAACCCCTACCGAGACTTTACTCGTTGGTAGAGGTTAAGCAGGATGGGCGCAACACCAACCGCGACTTCATTTAGTGGGGGCAGTTGAGTAGGATAAACGCAACACCTATCGGGTGTTCACTCATTTGTAGGGGGTAAGTAATATATTCGCAACACCTACCGGGACTTCACTCATTTGTATGGGGTATGTAGGGTATTCGCAACGCCTACCGGGACTTCACTCATTTGTATGGGGTATGTAGGGTATTCGCAACACGTACCGGGACTTTCCTCGTTGGTAGAGGTTAAGCAGGATAGGCCCAACACCTACCAATACTTCATTTAGTGGGAGCAGTTGAGTAGGATAAACGCATCACCTACCGGGACTTCACTCAATTGTATGGGGTATGTAGGGTATTCGCAACACGTACCGGGACTTCCCTCGTTGGTAGAGGTTAACCAGGATAGGCGCAACCCCAACCACGACTTTATCGATTGGGGGCAGTTGAGGTGGATGAACGCAACACCTACCGGGACTTCACTGAATGGTCAGGGGGTAAGTAATATATTCGCAACACCTACCGAGACTTTACTCGTTGGTAGAGGTTAAGCAGGATGGGCGCATCACCAACCACGACTTCATTTAGTGGGGGCAGTTGAGTAGGATTAACGCAACACCTATCGGGTGTTCACTCATTTGTAGGGGGTAATTAAGATATTAGCAACCCCTACCGAGACTTTACTCGTTGTTAGAGGTTAAGCAGGATGGGCGCAACACCAACCGCGACTTCATTTAGTGGGGGCAGTTGAGTAGGATAAACGCAACACCTATCGGGTGTTCACTCATTTGTAGGGGGTAATTAAGATATTAGCAACACCTACCGAGACTTCACTCGCTGGTAGGGGTTAAGCAGGATAGGCGCAACACCCACCACGATTTTTTTTTGTGGGAGCAATTGAGTAGGATAAACGCAAGACCTACCGGGACTTCACTGAATGGTCAGAGGGTAAGTAATATATTCGCAACACCTACCGAGAATGTAGTCGTTGGTAGGGGTTAAGCAGGATAGGCGCAACCCTAACCACGACCTCATTTAGTGGGAGCAGTTGAGCAGGATTAACACGACACCTACCAGGACTTCGCTTATCGGTAGGGGGTTAGTAAAATCTTCGCAACACCTACTGGGACTTCACTCACTTGTAGGGGGTAATTAAGATATTCGCAACGCCTACCGAGACTTTACTCGTTGGTAGGTATTAAGCAGGATAACCTCGACACCTACTAAGACTTCATTTAGTGGGAGCAGTTGAGTAGGATAAACGCAACACCTACCGGCACTTCACTGAATGGTCGGGGGGTAAGTAATATATTCGCAACACCTACCGAGACTTCACTGAATGGTCGGGGGGTAAGTAATATATTCGCAACACCTTCCGAGAATGTACTCGTTGGTAGAGGTTAAGCAGGATAGGCGCAACACCTACCACGACATCATTTAGTGGAAGCAGTTGAGTAGGATTAACGCAACACCTACCGGGACTTCACTGAATGGTCGGGGGGTAAGTAATATATTCGCAACACCTACCGAGACTTCACTCGTTGGTAGGGGTTAAGCAGGATAGGCGCAACACCTACCACGACTTCATTTAGTGGAAGCAGTTGAGTAGGATTAACGCAACACCTATCGGGAGTTCACTCATTTGTACGGGGTATGTAGGGTATTCGCAACACGTACCGGGACTTTCCTCGTTGTTAGAGGTCAAGCAGGATAGGCGCAACCCCAACCACGACCTCATTTAGTGGGAGCAGTTGAGTAGGATTAAGCAACACCTACCGGGACTTCACTGAATGGTCGGGGG
>UYYA01005594.1:0-15789 GCA_900624975.1 Angiostrongylus costaricensis | reverse complement strand
TTCTAAGAAACCGGCCATTCAGCGCAGGGAGGAATACCCCATGATCAAGCATGATGTAGGACAGTAATTAAGATTGTTATCCTAATGCGAGAGATGCAACGTAGTTCCATGTGTTGGTCTCTACGTGATATACTCAGTGGAGGACTCATACAGAGTAGTGAGTGTGCGAAGAAGCTATCTGTGTTCAGTGTAATTGAAATATTGGTTTTGCACTTTCTCTGTTTGTTTATGGAGGTTGTTGCCTGCATCCATACCCGTCCCAACGGTTTGCCACCTTATCGTGACTGTGAGGTGTCCCTGGGTGTCTGGCCGCGTTACTCAGCGAGTAGATCATCTCCCAAGCAAGGTCTCCCACGGCGAGAAGATGTCCGGTTTTCCACCAATAAGTCCAGCTAAGGGTGAACCATGCACTCAATTAGCTACCGACTGTACACAACAATACAGCGAAGAATACTCGTTTCATATGAAAAGACATCGAAAAAGAGGTGGCTTAAAATGATTTTACATAGATCCTGCTGCTTCAACGTATGAGAGGCATTCATTTCATGTCACCATCCTAGTTTTAACGAAATCGCTGGCTTATTTTAATAAGGCCGCCGTGAAGTCGTGCAGATATCAAATTTCCTGGTCGAATGGAAGCTTTCTGTGGCGTCCGGTTTACTTTAATTTTATGCTTAGTTTGAACTCGAGTTAGCACGTTGCAAAGCAGTAAGTTTCCCACCAATCCACAAAGGTCAGCAGCTGCCATTGATGCTGTCCCAATGGTGTTCTCTCCCAGCTGTATGTGATTTCCAGAGAAAATCTCTCCCAGCTACTAATTAACGTTTTGTAGAAGGAAGGTTACAGAGCTTCAAGTTGCCGTCAAAGTCACAAGTGAACTCTCAGTGTTTAAAGTTGCTCTATTAATGTTGGTACCGCTAGAGTTACATGGCGTAGTGAACTCTTAGTCACTAATGAGGTTTAACTGGACTGCAATGTTCTTTTTCATTTTTATCTTTTAAACATCTTTCAAGTCTTCTTTATCCATTCATTACGTGAGTGGAACACCCAGGCACTTACTGAATGTTTGCTAATGTGTTTGACGTGGACACATGCAGAAATAGTCCTGGCCTTCATAACCCCTGTTCCTGAAAGGGGCTACAATAATTCGTGCCTCGCAATTTTTTCTGTTCCTCTATTTTATGGAAGACTTTACATCTTTACGAAGGAGCCTGGACCTGGTAGGGATCCGGAGTGTTCTCAAACATCTTGAAAGATGCTCTTTTATAACCCTTTCAAACGATGATAAAAGGATTTCTTTCCAGAAAAGCCGAACTGCTTTCACACCAAGTCAAAAAAAGAAGTGAGTGAAAAAAAGGAGGAAAACGAGTCACATACACATATATTTCTCACTTGTTTGATTGATTTTACAACAGATTGCACAATAAATAAATATAATTGGAGACGAATGCTTTCCTTTGCAATTCTCCACTTGTAAGTACCGTCAGTCACACGACCTACGCGCTAAGCTGGTACGAGTTTCTCCTGTTGATTATTGATCGGATTTTGAATGAGACGCCAACCGCGCTGTCTGAGGACTGTCTGTCTTCCTACCGGCATTGTTCTGTCACCAGCTTAGCTTCATCCTTCGGTCTTACGTTCTTTCAAAAAATTCAAGTCGTCGGCACAGTGTGTTAAAAGAGCGAATGAGTGTTGAGAATGTGAGATCGTATACTCTTACTTTTCTTATATCTTACTTTCCTTCCACTGATCTGTTTATCTTCTTTTCTTGTTTTTTCTCTTTCCTTTTACCGAACCTCTCTGACTTCCTATGATTGTTCTTATCTTAGATCACGCTGATCTTTCGACCTAGGTGAACATTGCTGGCGCATACAGTGATATTTTGTTAATTCTATGTATTCTGTTTCATCTATATGTAATTTACCAGTGAAACGCTTTAACAACACAAACAGAAAGATAATAACCTGAACGATAAATATACGAGCTGCATCTTCTCGGAAAACCCACCGTTTTTTACCTGCCTTCCACCCGGCAAGAACAGCCGCTTAGAGTGGCATATGCTTGGTGGCTGCTCCACCCTTCATCAAAAAGCAACTCTAAGATAATGGGCTAGACCACGTGTAATCTCTGAGCATTCTTCCCTGCTATTCATTCTTGGGTTCTTAGCATTTATCCAAAAGGCCCCGAGAAGCTTGCATATTGGTGCAGCCTTCTAAGCTCTGAAGAAGGTGATACTGTCAAAACGTCAGCTACCGTTGTGCCATATGTGTTCTTCTTGTAAGGAAGTAAAGGTGTGCTGAATAACAACCTCGTGATTGCTGAGAAAGAGGATGAAGGACTTATTATCCAATAGCGAGGTTAATAGAAAGTCGATCTTGGGAAATGATAGGATTTCTTTTCAGAAATGCCGCACTGCTTTCACATCAACTCAAAAAAAAGAAGTGGGTGATATAAATATAATAGAAAAAGGCGGGAAACAAGTAACAAGGGAAACATGTATCTTCCAATTGAGACAGTTATATTTGGCAAATTTCACAACACATTCCACAATCAATCAATATATTTGAGGAAGTGTGGTTTCCTTTACAGTTCTCTGCTTGTGAGTCCCTTGCGTTCCCTATTATGTCTTCCAGTCAAGATTAATTCTGGTGAAAGAATCGCTTTTATTGAAATGATTGGTATTCCCCGTCAGTCACACGTCCATCGCGTTTAGCTGGTACGAGTTTTCTCCTGTTAATTATCGATTGCGTTTTGAATGAGACGCCAACGGCACTGTCTGAATAGGTTAGTAACCAGCATTGTTCTGTCACCAGCTTAGCTTCATCCTTCTGTCTCACATTCTTTGAAAAATTTAAGTCGTCTGCAGAGTGCGTTAAAAAAGGGAAAAATTGTTGACAATGTGAGACCGTATGCTCTTACTTTTCCTATGTCTTATTTTCTTTCTATCGATTTATTTATTCTCTTCTTGTTTATTTTTTTGCTGACGCTCTATCACGCCTCATGCTTGTTCCGATCTTAGATCTCTCCCATAGGTTTACCGTTTCATCGTATGTACGTGGTATTCCTAGGTATAGGACTGCGATGTCCAGTGGGTGATTCATCCCCTAGCAAGGTCTTCCAAGTTGAGAAAGACTCCGGGGTTTCCATGAGGAAGCCTAGCTAAGAGTAAACCAATACCAGGATCGGCCACCGTCTGGTATCAAATTGGTCGCATGGTGGGAAATCTCCCTGTGGTCCACAAGGGCGAGGACTGCCTGTACAGTGGTTAAATCGGCCAATTTCGAAAAAAATGGAAATTATGCTGGGAGCTAGCACAACCACTGAAGACGGACCATGTAGCTAAAGTGTTAGATCAGGGCGACCTTTCGACCTAGCTGAACACTACTGCCACATGGTGTGATATTGTGTTTAATACTTTAGCTTAACCCTTTTATTTACTGCTTTTTTTCAATAGAACTAGCTGAGAGACAGGCAAAACGAAGGACCTGGATGGTGTGGTGGTGAAGTGCGCTGCTCCCCGGTAAGGACAATAGCGCGTTCGTTCTCCGCCGCATACACCTGCGGTCAGGAGTTTTGCAAATATCTCAGCACTACATACGACTTTAGCTTAATTAGCTCAATTAATTTTAGTCATGTTAACCTTGACGGAGTTGCACTTCAAGTTACTTTGGCTGGTACAGGATTAAATTTGGCAACTCATTTAGTTTATATGGATTCCATTGGTGTTAGTGTTCAAGTTCAGTTTGAACTTTTTCAGTAGCTGATCCAACTCTCTCCCGTGCCCCTTTTTTCCCTCTACTCTGTCCAGAAATTTTTTTCGTAACTACTTCGACTTGACTTATCAAAAGATTTGTTTCTCCAAACGAAAGAAGTGCGTTGAAAATCATAAAATTATCCATTAGATTTATAGATTTGAAGAAGAGTTTGTAATTTTCCCATAGGAATATAAAAGGCTTAGAGTAAAAGTCTTGAAGCGTTTTTGGATAAACTGAAAAACAACCAAAAAGAATCGCAAGGAGGAGTGCCTTGTTATAACGTGCGCCCTACCTCAGATCGGTTTCTTGATCTGAGCCCTGCATATGGTCAGACCCCAGTTATATTAGGTTATTCAAGAATAAACTATCATCAACTGCTAATCAGCGACCGACGCAGCTGATTAGTACGAATTAAATGCGTTCTGCTACCATTTGGAAGGAGTCATACGCAATGATGAAGCATATCACAAATTTGTTGTTAAAGACTTCAACGCCAGAATAGGAAAGGCCAACGAGAGCGAATACAGGATCGGAAATTTTGGATTAGGAGAAAGTAATGAGAATAGGAATCGTCTCGCAGGAGTCCTGTTAGTAGCACGTCTCTTCCATGCGAACTCGTTCTTCCAGAAGAAAGAAAGCCGCCGATAGATATGGGAGTCTCCCAACGACATGACTCATGCGGAGATCGACCATATCCTGACAAATAGAAGATGGTCCCTACTTGACACATCGGTAGTCCCGTCATTCCATATTGGTTCCGATCACCGCCTTCTTCGCGCGAATATTCGATTCAGACACAAACTGGAAAGAGCTCTCTTCATCGACCACGAGGAAAAAGTCTAGCTGTATACGAAGAGAACATTCTGAACGAAGTCCTGTCCAAACGTGACTGGCAGATTAAAGAAGACGTGACCGAAAACTACGAGCTGCTTGTAGGATTGGAAAGTTGTGCCGAGTTAGCTTCAGTTCCTCAAGCAAGAAGATCGGATCGCATCTCCATCACTACTAAGGAGTTGCTCGGAAAGAGGAAACTGAAGACTGATCGTATTACAACACGTTTAATATGGATAGTAATAAATTCCAGTTGCAGAAGAGCTTTTCAGGGAGATCTACAACGGCACAAGCAGAAGAAAATACTGGAAGCGGCAGAGAAAAGAAACAATTTGAAAAAATGCCGTCGGGACTTGTGTGATTACAGTGTTCCAATGTCAGCCCTAATGAACGAAGATGGTATCGTCAAAACTTTCGCCATGATATGGAATTAATAGCGGAATCATTCTACATCAACCTTTTCCGTTCCAAAATCCCGGTCCCGGGCGCTAATATCCCAGCTAGAGAAAAGCCATCTGGAGTTCTTCCGTCGGAGGTTCTAGTTGCGATAGAAAGCATGAAAAGAGGCACAGTTCCAAGCCCCGACAATATCACTTCCGATTTCCTTAGAGCTGGAGGTCACAATTTATATGTACTTCTCGCAAATCATATGACAGGCTAAGCAGGATTTCGAAAAAGCTTTTGCTGCATGGACCACATCCAAACCGTGTCAAGAGTCATCGATGTTTGTCGGGAAGACTACTTGCCTCTAGTCCTAACCTTTGTCGACTATGAGAAAGTGTTTGACAGTGTCGAAACGAATGCAAACCTATCAGCGCTCGTTGACCAATGAGTGGAGCCGTCCCACATAAGGACTCTGCCCGACTGTTATCGGAACTGCACTAGGAAAATGCAGCTTTTCAATCGACCTCTTACAATACCCATAGGAAGAGGGGTTCGACATAGAAACACAATATCGCCAAAGGTGTTCAGTGCCGCACTACAGTGGATAATGAAGTTACTCGATTGGGATGAGAAAGGCATACGTATTGATGCAAAATTCCTATCAAACTTTCGTTTTGCCGACGACATTGCCATCTTCTCAAGAAGTACTAGCCAGGCAGAAGTGATAATCAACGAGCTCAACGAAGCGGGGAAAAAGATCGGGCTTCGCATAAATCGAAAGGAGACCCAGTTCATGAAAAACCCATGGTGCGAAGATGAAAAAATTGAATTGGATAGCTCTCTCATTGCAGAGGCCACCTCGTACGTTTACCTTGGGTGATCAATGAACATGGAAAACAACATGAACGAATGAACGAGGTACTAGATGGAAGAAGGAGATCAGCTTGGGCCACATTCGGGCCTGTCAAAGAAGCCACCGACCAACTGAAGGATTCGAAAATTCGCGCTTATCTCTTTGATTCTACGGTCCTTCCAGCGCTCTGTTATGCTGCAGAGACGCAAATTGATACTTCAACTACGTCAAAAACGCTTCGCACTACACACAGAGCGCTTGAGCGATGTTTTTTGAAATATAACCGGTACTCTCAATATGCCGTCTGAATGCGAAGCTCTGACCTTCGAAATCTGTCACATCTTCAAGATCCAGGTGAATATAGATCGACAGCGAAACATAGATGGGCCGGTCACATAATGAGGAGAGCCGACGACAGACTGACGAAAAGAACAGTAGAGTGGACTCCAAGAGAATGCAAACGTCCTCTTGGACGACCACCTACACGTTGGGCGGACGTGTTCGTAAACAAAGTTAATTAGCCGTATCCGCAGCTGCAGTTGTTTTAGAGATCACGGTATGAGACTCTCAAGCGCTGTCAGGCTCGAACAAGACCACCACCATGGATTACGATTGCGAGGGAAGAACAAATGACACGTGTGCTGGGGTCCGCACAGCTCGTGAAGACGGACCGTCCAAGTATCCAAGTAAGTAAGTTCCCGAAGCAATGAATTCGATGAAGGCTTTTTCGCGTTATCGTGGTTGGTAAAGCATTTCTCGACCAGAAATTTGTCAAGCTGCTTAAAGAAGTAACAGTCAGTAGGTGGCGTGAGCTCCGATCATAGAGCGGATGAGGCGCAGTTTTGTGGCTTAATTCGTTCAACTTCTGTAGCGCTGGAGCCGCAACGTGAAGCCGAGTGTTGTCATTGTTGTCGTGGAGAAGAACTGGTTCGTTTCAATTAATGTCGGTCGTTGTTGTTGGAGCTTTTCGTCGATTCGTTGGAAATACTCTCTGCTGTAATCGTTTCGCTCGGATTCAAAAAGCCATGATGAATCATGAAGAATTCATTTTTGACATCCAGAACTGCAAAGCACAAAGTTAGCAAAAAATTCAGTTTTAGAGAAAACATAAAGAAATTGTTAGAAAGGGAATAAAATTGGCTTTTTAGTGACGCACACTATTGCAAGGTACAAAAAATATCTTCTGGTAAAACACCACCTGTCACCTGTCACCTGCAGTCGCGTTGATCGTCGAGTGACTCGAGCGAGCGCCAGTAAAACTTCCATTTTTCACTGTTGCGTGGAAGAGTAGCCCAGTGGGTTCTGCTCGTTCTAGGGACTCGTCGAGCATCATATCCTTCTTCAAAGCTCCTTGTGAAGAACTCTGACCATCGGGTCGGTGGTCTTCCTGCAGTACGTTTGACATCCCGAGGAATCCAGTCACTTACGGCTCTTGTCCATCGGTTGTCATTCATACGCATTACGTATCCGGTCTACTTTATCTTCGACTGTTTAGCGTATAGAACGGCATCTTTGATTTTTGATCGTTGACGCAGGTCACAGCTTCGGATCCTATCCCTTACTTGTGTGGAACGGGATACGCCTAGCATCGCCCTTTCGAATGCGTGTTCGATGACGCTGAGTGATCTTTCATCCTGCTTACGCAGCCACCAGGTTTCTGACGCATACGTTAGGGCAGGAAGTGTCATTGAGTCGAAATGGTGGGCAGGAGTCGGGTGTTCTTTGTTCTGTTCACTGCATCCTCGATGCTCTTGAAAGCTCCACAAGCCGCTTGTTTGTTTCTGCTCAGCTCTGGAGCTAGCTCGTTCATAATATTGATTTCCCGACTTAGACAGACATAACTGGAGCGTTCGGAGGTATTCGTTCCATTGAGCCTGAATGGGACATAAGATACCAATCCGTTCTTCATGAACATCGTTTTTATGAGATTTAGTCGAGGACCAATCTTCCCACAGGATTTATCAAAGTCGTCAAGCATACATTCCGCTTGGCTAAAGTCTGCTGTTATAAGAACGACGTCATCAGCAAAGTGAAGATGCTGTAACTGCCGACCATCGATTTTCACTCCCATATTATCCCATTCCAACGTTCGCAAGACGTTGTGGAGGGTGGCGGTAAATAATTTTGGCGAGATGGTTTCGCCTTGCCGAACTCCTCTTTTGACGTTAGTGTTAATATCGTTCTAGAATGGTGGTACGTTGGTTGTGAAATTTTTGTACAGCTCATGAACAGTCTTTATATACTGAGTAGCGACTCCTTAACTATCAAGGGCGTCCATGACTGCTTCTCTCTCAATTCAGTCGAAGGCCTTCTTCAAATTGATGAAGGTGAGAGAGAGCGGTCTTTTGTGTCTTCACGTTACATCATTGAGTCTTATTATCGTGTGGATGTATTCCATCGTACTAAATCCTCTTCGAAGCCCTGCTTACTCACATGGCTGTCCTTCTTCTAGTGTTCTGTCAATCCTGTTTAGGATGACGCCGGTGAAACGTTTGTAGACGACGGAGAGTAAGCAGATTGGGCGATATTTGCCGATATCGTGCAAGTCACCTTTNTTGAACAATAACACGGTCTTGCTGGTCTTCCACTGAGTAGGAACCTTGCATTCAGACAGGTAACGTGTGAAGAGCCGAGCCAGTGTGTTTACGAGGACTGGCGGAAGGTTCTCCAAGTGTTCTTGTCTTCTTCTGTCCGGATCTGGTGCTGTTCGATTTTTCACCAACGAAGTGGTATGTCGGATTTCGGAAGGGAGAACCGGTGGGACAATATATCCATCATACTTTATTTCGTATGACGGAAGGTGGACGTGGCTATCGAAGAGATCCGAGTAGTATTCGTCAACGATTTTCTCCACTGCCTTTATGGGCGCTGTAACTGTTCCGTCTGGGCATCGGAGTGCAATCACCTTGGTCTTGTAAGTGGCGAAGCTTCGGTGGGCTTTGCGAATGCTTTTCCCAGCCTCTGCAGCTTCGGCCATTACTGCTGCTCTTCTCTCTCTTAGATCTTCTTTTATCGCCTCTCTGTATTGTTTTTCAAGTTCGGACGTTAGTTCGCGGTTGCCTNATCAGCTTGAGTGTTTCTGGACACAGACGTCTCTTGGTGACTTTCGAACTCTGAGCTTTCATAGCGCTAGCGTGAAGATGTTGAATGAGCCGATCGTGTTCTTCGTCGATGTTATCCACAACGGCGTCTTCCGAACAGCCGACTACTGAATTGAATAACTCCCAGTTTACGGCGATTCTGGGAATTCAGCTTTGGAATTTAGCGACTTTTTCTCCTTTCCGCGAGACATGGAATCTTGCACGAAGGAGACAGTGGTCTGATCTCCTGTAGAATTTTGAGACAACAGCGACATTGGTTAAAGAAAACCTTTTATTTACTATGCTGCGGTCTATTTCGTTATTGGTACTCTCGATTGGGCGACTCGCTCGTCCAACATTGAAGGCGAGGCTTCTGCAATTGTGAGTTACCATGGATGGTCTTGATCGCCATGATAAACTCAGGTGGCCACTCACCCTTCTCGTTCCGTTCCAATCCGTGGGTCCCAATGTGACGTTCATCAGACGTTTTCTTCTTGGTCCAATCTTGGCGTTGAAGTCTCCAATGATGACCTTGAGGAATGTCTGGTTTTCTCCGTAGAACTTCTCCAAGTCCGTATAGAACGCTTCGATTTCTTCTTCGTCATAGTTTGATGTGGGCGCGTAAACGACGAAGATTGTCAAAGCCGGTATTGATCCACATCTTTTTAATCGTAAACATCCGATCCGAGTTGTAAGCTGTTCAATTGAATCGATGTTTATGGAAGGACACGTGTTGACGAGAACGTCGACGACGCCGACTCCTCTACTGTCGCATATTCCGAGGAACAGTTCTTCTCCGGTCTAATAGACCGCGTTGAAAGGCTGGCGTCATCTTGTCTCGGCCAAGCCGATGACGTCGTACTTTATCCTTCTTGCTTGCACGAGCAAGTCTTCTATCGAGGACTCGGATGCAAGTGTACGTGCATTGTAGGTGCAGACCGTCGTGTAAAACATATGTTAAAATAATGAATTCTTTAAAACGCGCATTTAATTCTGGACCAGCTCTACTTCTGCGAAATCAAGCTCGAATGTGGTGCCCATAGTGATGAACTGAGCAAACCTGTGGTTACAAGCTGAAAGGATTTTCTGGGATGCTTTTTAAGCCGCTGATATTATTTGTTATATTTACATTTATAATGAAAAGAAGTTATGCTGATGCATAAACGATTCTTCATAAGGACGAGTTATTCAACTCTTCAACGGACGATCCGTCTTCAGGAGTTTTGCTGGCACCAACAAACTTCCCAATCTTCACAATCGTCGTTCTTGGTGATGGTTTTACTCGACCATGGTGATGCGTTCGAGTCTCATATCGTGATCTGTAAAACAGGTTTCGAGTACAACCGACAAACTTTGGTTATGGACATGCCCAATCTGTGCGTGGCCGTCTTTAGGGACGCCTACGTTCTCCTGGAGTCCACTCTGCAGTTCTTTTCGACCATCAGTCGTCTGTTCTTCTCATTATGTTGCCATCAATTCGATGTTTCGCCTTCGATGTGTATTCTCGTGGATCCCGAAGATGTGGTAGATTTTGAAGAACAGAGTTTAGCACGGTTATGCTTAAAAAGAGATCGTTCGAGCGCTCTGTGAGTAGTGCGGAGTATTCTTGACGTGGTCGAAGTATAAGCCCACGTCTCTGCAACATAATAAAGCGCTTGAGTGAGCGTTAAATCTAAAAGATGGACTTGGATTTTCGCGTTTTTCATCTGGCCAGTGGCTTCCGTGAGAGGCCTGAATGTGGTCCAAGTTGTTCTCTTTTTTCTCTTTAATTACTTCTTCATGTTGTTTTCCATGTTCGGTGATCGTCGTACCAGGTGGTCGCTGCAATGAGAGAGCCATCCAATTCAATTTTTTCGTCTTCGCACCAAGGGTTTTTCATGAACTGGATCTTCTTCCGATTTATGCGCAGTCCGATCTTTTTCCCGCTTCGTTGAGCTCGTTGATTATCACTTCTGCTTGGCTAGTACTTCTTGAGAAGATGACAATGTCGTCGGCAAAACGATGGTTTGATAGGGATTTTCCATCAATACGTATGCCTTTGTCATCCCAATCGAGTAACTTCATTATCCACTGTAGTGCGGCACTGAACAGCTTCGGCGATATTGTGATGCCTTGTCGAACCCCTTTTCCTATGGGTATTGTAAGAGGTCGATGGAAAAGCTATATTTTCGTAGTGCAGTTCCGGTAGCGGTCGGATAGAGTTCTTACAGAGTATACTAAGGATTTAAAAGACCAAGTATTTTAAAACGTTCATTTATTTCTGAAGGACCAACGTCACATATGTTTTTCATTAGCAGCAGTCGCATTCAACCTATCCTACAAGAAATTGCAGAATCAATCAATTGCAGAATACTGTGGTGAAGAAGACTTCCCATCACAATTCTCCACTTGTGTTCAGTGTTATCTCTTTCAGTACAGATTAATTCTGGTCAAACAATTGCTTTTGTCGATCACACGACCTACGCGTTTAGCTGGTACGAGTTTTCTCCTGTTAATTATCGATTGCGTCCAGAATAAGACGCCAACCGCACCGCCTGTAGAGGTTGTGAACCAGCCTCGTTCTGTCACCGAACTCCTTTTGTTCCTGTATCTCAACTCCTTCCAAAAGGTTCAAATCGTCTTCGAATTGCTTTAATAAGCCGAAAGAGTGTCGACAAGATGAGCCCGTATACCCCTAGTTTCCTCACTTTTTATTTTATTTCTACTTTCCTATCTNCAATATCCTTGCACAGGAGTCCAAAACACCAGCGCGAAAACTCCTTGAGGCTTTTTGGATCAATGCCAAAAGCCCTACAATGAATAGCAGGGACGAATGCCCGGAGATCATACGCGACCTGATCTCGTACGTTCGCATCGATTTTTGATGTGGGATGGTGCAGTCGTCAACCACATGCGACTATAATCAGCTGTTCTAAACTTCCTCATTGGAAGTCACGAAAAAGCGGTGGGTTTTTCGAGAAGTTGTTGATTATGTAATTACCGGAGAGTTCTTCGTCTTTGTGTAAGTGTTATTGAAGCGTTTGGCCTAGTAGATTGTATATCAGCATACCCTTCCAGGCTCTGAAGAAGGCGATACTGCCGAAACGTCAGCTAGCGTTGTATTGTATTGTGTTTTTATGGAAGTAAATGCATGCTGTTTAAAAACCTCGCGATTGCTGAACAAGAAAACGACACAATTGGTTTTGTCGATCACACGACCTACGCGTTTAGCTGGTACGAGTTTTCTCCTGTTAATTATCGATTGCGTCCAGAATAAGACGCCAACCGCACCGCCTGTAGAGGTTGTGAACCAGCCTCGTTCTGTCACCGAACTCCTTTTGTTCCTGTATCTCAACTCCTTCCAAAAGGTTCAAATCGTCTTCGAATTGCTTTAATAAGCCGAAAGAGTGTCGACAAGATGAGCCCGTATACCCCTAGTTTCCTCACTTTTTATTTTATTTCTACTTTCCTATCTACTTTCTTTCTTCCTTCCTTTTGCCGAACGTCTCTAATTCACTAATGGAAAACCTGCCCATATAAGCTCCGGTTTTAGACCATGTTGATCTTTCTACCCAGCAAACACTGCTAGCACACATTATGGAGGACGGACTCGCGCCATCTCTTTTTGAGCTATTCCAGTTTTTTTGCCTTTTTAGGATTCTTTGACGTTCTCCAGTATTACACCATAACTTACGGTGTCTGTTACACCGTCACTGGAAGATGCTGAAGCAGTTATTCGTCTATTTCTACCTGCTGATTCTAATTTATTCTTATTCAGACTCTCTAATCTAGAAATGTATTCCTGTTCCACTACTATTGTGTGTACCAGTGTTCTGATCAGAATCAGATCTTATTCTAATTCTCCCGTCTGAGCATCTTCTTATTATAATCTATTCTTGTTCTAATCTATTGCTATTCTACTTCTTATCTATTTTCTAATTCTATTCTACCTTATGTCATTTATTGCGGTCACTCTCTCGAGTTTGACCTATGTTCGATAGCGAATGGCACATCTGTTTATTCTAAAACTTTATCAGTAACCAAAATAATTGAGATTCGCAAAGAAATCGTTAAGCGCCGAAGTTAGGCTTGCACAAAGACGTGTCTTGTCGTCAAAAACAACATTAATTGCTTACATTGGTAGATACTTAGCTGAAGATGGGGTTGGAGTTGGTTCTCTCTAACATTCCCTTAGAAAACTATTGACGTGTTTCATCTCATTCTTCTGTTTGAAAGAAAAGCTTATCTATCAGCTCCTTGCTTAGCGCTGTTGTTTTCTAATGTTTGATTACATTTTTTCCCCCGTACATTTGAGGTGGTCTGTCGATACTACGCACATATGTGGTCTTTACTCAGAGTGAGAAAGAAAAACACTACAGGAAATTATTTCCGGTATTCCTTGATGGGATCGAGGTCGTATGCCTTTCAAGAGTTTTATTGTTTTGTTCACAATGGTTTAGTTTTGACGCCATCGTTACGTTTGATAGCGAAGAAACTGGACCGTATGGCGTCGAAACACTGGATCTCATCGGTCTACTCAATACACCAGCCAGGTTTAAATCTCGCAATGGTTCGAAGCACGAATCAACATACAAGTCGACGGTGAACAAAACGACGAGATGCTTGCTATGGTCGTCATTCTAACAATTCTAGGAGTGAGAACCAGAGCGAGAACTATGGTGTGCATTAACATAGTCTTCTGGCTTCTGTGTCTTCATTAGCGGTGTTGGTTACGATTACACCTGCAGCTCATCCATCGCCACTCAGTTCCTCTCCGAATGTTGAAACATGCTCAGTATATAAAAGTATCGGTGTCAGTTCAAGTAACTCGATGACATAACAATGAATGTCAATGTTCAGCGCACCATCAGAATCCTCGATTATTAGTCACTTTTGTGGTGGACAGGGCAGAAGTCGAACTGATAATAACAGTCCAAGACAGCCAAACCGGAGTTACCTTTTTGGCTGACTTCCGCAACAACCGAACTCCTCACCTTCAAATAGCGGATGTTTTAGCATATGTAGTGGGATATGCTAAAGATCAACATGGATCTCAACTTTTCCAACAAAAATTTGATCGTGCATCAGCAAAAGAGAAGCAGGTGCTTTCCGATGAAGTTGCAACTAATGCCCACATTCTAATGATGGATATGTTTGGTAATTATGTGGTTCAGAAGTTTCTCGTATATAGAGCTCCAAAACAGAAATCTGCTCTTAGCCGCTCTCTGAAAGGAGATGTTATGAATCCCGCGCACATCGAAGCGCAGAAAGTGAACATTGGCCGGTGTAGACTTCCAATTTTATACCACTTCACTAATTGTGCAAAAGGAAAAGGTTAGTGGCATGTGTTTTTAGATGAGTGACACCTTGTCCTTCAACATAGTACATCAGATCTCAAGAAGGACGTGGAAATACTACCGAGGCGTTTATTCTAGAATCAAGATATGATCCCATTATCGGTGAAATTGGAAAAACAGTAAAGCAGTCTCAGCTGATAGAAGAGTAAAAGTAATCTGCTTTACTGGCATTGTCAGTTTTAGTATTAGTTTTAGTATTGAATGAAGTATGATATTGAATGAAAAATGAATTAGTTTTAGTATAGTTTTATAGATGTTTAAACTTGTCTAGGCAGCAGAAGGGGTCCGTGTTCCGAAAGCGGTAAAGATAGCGCTATAAACTACGTGGTGGCTAGTACTGTAGCTAGAACCATTTCTGTGAACAGAACATTTCAGTTTTGCTATATATGACGGTCGGTTGAATCCGAACGCATGCCACATGTCACATATCTGCTTTCTTTATTTCTGGATGCACTATTTCGAACATCCAGCTTTAAAGCTTCATAGGACATTGCTCCTTTAGCATTGTTTTAGTCCACAGAATCAGTTCTGTGATGGTGGTGACCTACGTGACGCCTCTATTCGACAGTGTTATAGGTTCATATAATTGTTTCACTGTGCAATAGAGGTACAAAATAACCGAGTATTTTCCTTACTCGGGACACTAGTTTAACCTTTTATTCGGGAAAACATATTACTTACTTATTAATGACCACACATTTCGCACCGAAGGGTAACTAAACTTTCCTGAAGCTGTTAGCCGTAAGAAGTTTCCATCAACCTCGTGTTCGCTTAATAATCAAAGAAGGTCTGCTAAAAAAATTTTTGAGACGAATTGTGTTTTTGTTTACATCTTCTTCGTTTCACAAGAGAACTAACGCCGCTGAGATTGTAAGCGTAGAGATTCGTATTGGAATTGCATCTTCATTGTTCTTATAACGTGTTAATATTTAGAAACATCTGTAAGATGGTAGTGTTATGGGAATCACATGAAATTAGAGGAGAGCCAAAAGCTTTACGCATTACCGGTGATTCCGAAAATATAGCGCACGCTGCGGCTTTTGGTGCCGAGTAATCAAACGATGTGATTTATTTTACAGCGACGTTGGGACCAGTTCTCAAAATCCGAGTTATTGGTCTGAGCAAGACGAAGAAGTCCAAACATCAGGCGGGTAAGGTTGCTTATGAAGCTCATGTTAGTTTGTCGCCGAAAGAATACATATTGAGATTAATGTTGCACTATTTCAGATTAAAGTAGCGAAACAGATTGAATCAGTGGCAAATTTAGTTTTATGAAGATTTAGGCAAAGGATAATGCTACGACATCCCGTCTGTGCTTAGAAGAAGCCATAGCTAAGTGAGTGGTACTATGTTACATAGTTGTCGCATTCATCATCAATTTTCTTTATACCATTATTCAGCTGGAGTTTTATTTATGGAGCTTGATGATAACCGTGCTATGTTCAAATGTGGACGTGGTAATAAACGGGGTGTGGCGATAAAACCCGCAATGCAGGAGACGAGAACTAGAGTTCAATTTAAGCCAGTTGGCAAGTATTACCAAAACGAGG